>VDFB02071000.1:0-136958 GCA_007258455.2 Sequoia sempervirens
TTATTTACTTAGGAATTTATTTGTATTTATTTCTCAAAATCGCAATTACCTTATTGCTGCAAAAAACCATTAAAAATCATAAAATCTCGAAAACAAACAAAAACATTACATCTTCAGTCAGTGATTGGGTTGAGAGACACCTGGTCTGTTATAGTGGTATCAGAGCACAGTTTTCCTGCCATCCTGTGCTTTTTCATTTGCTTTTTCAGTAAACAAAGTGCTTTTTGAATGCTTTTTCATGAGTAGAGACATCATTCACTATACTAAGGGTATAGGAACAGGCAGAGTTGAGGATTGGACAGGTCCACTTATTCCTGAAGGTGAGACAATGTCAGGAGTATTGGGTATTCACAGATCTAGCTCTAACAGCAGCGAGAACAGTGTCACATCACTGATGGCAGACCGTGAGATCCCTACAGAGACACTTAGGTATTCAGGGAAAGTGCATGCAGAGGGTGATATTACTGAGGAGGAGTTTAGGCGCAAGCACAATAACATGATGGACATGATGTCCCAGTTGATGGGCACTATTAGACAGTATACTCCATCCCAGACGCACTATATTCAGATCGGACAGTCGAGCAAGACTGCAAGCGTGGACCAGCCTTTGGCCTCAGCACCACGACAGCCATCACCGATCTATCATGAACGTAGGCCTGGACAACCTACATTCATATCTAGAGAGACCCCACCTTCGACTTCGGAGGCAAAGCAGCAGGGGCATCATCAGGAGTTTCAGCCACACAATGGCATGTCAGTAGCGGATGTGACTAGATTTCATGGTGAGTATCTATCATTAGCACCTGAGATCAAACATGCGTTGTCCTTTCATGAGTTTATGGATGTTCATAAACCTAGAGGGGGAGGTAGATTTGACCGTAGAGCTCCTCAGCATCAGCAGCCACAGCCACAGGTGAACAGGGATTTGCAGTATGTAGTTAGCAAAATCACCTTGCCATACTTTGATGGTTTCGATAAGACGTCAGCGAGGTCTTGGGTCCAGAAGTTGAACAATTATCTATCACTGAGACCTATGCAGGAGGACGAGGCCATTAAGTTTGCTACTTTGCATCTTGATGGGTTGGCGCATGATTGGTGGCATCATGGCATGTACACACTTGGCCATCATGCAGTCACTACTTACCAGGAGTTCACCAGCAGGCTCATAGAGCGTTTTGACAAGAAGGATCCAGAATTCTACTTCAGGGAGCTAGCTCAGCTCAGACAGACAGGTAGTTTGGATGCTTATGTCGGTGAGTTTCAGAGGGTTGCAGTCATGGTGACAGGCATTTCAAAACGGAGAATTGTTATTCTCTTCGTCGAGGGTTTGATGGAACCTATGAGAGGTTGGGTTAAGGCATTTGATCCTCCGACCCTTCAGGAGGCTATGAGGAAGGCATGTAACATGGAGCTTGCAGCACCTCGCAACAAGTTCACTTCAGGCTCAACACCCTTCACGAGGCCTAATAGGTCTTTTGACAGGAATAGGCCCTTTGACAGAAGGAGGGATCCACCTGATCCTAAGAGACAAAATGCACCACCCTTTGACAGAGAAACGCTGAATGATCTACGGAAGAAAAAATTATGTTTCTGGTGCAAGGCACCCTATGATGAAAAACATGTATGCCCGCTTCGTCCCAAGGTTAAAAACAATCAGATGGAATGGTTTTATGAGGGAGAAGAGCAATCTGATCTGTCAGACCAGCAAGCTGATTCTGAGCATTCCGATGATGACAGGTCTGAAAATGAAGGTGGAAATGAAGGAGGAAGGCAGCTACAGGAGGCACATTTGACTAGCCTTCAGAGAGATGGGTCGTTTAGACTTCGCGGGCTCCTAGCAGGTCAGAAGGTAATCACTCTATTCGACACTGGTGCCACTCATAATTTCATTGATGCACGGTTGGTAGAGAAACATGGTATACAGACAAAGGAGTTTGAGGGTATCCGAGTCAAGGTGGCTGATGGGTACACCCTCAAATGTGACAAAAAGATTACTGATCTTCCGATGCGGTTGAACAACTATGAGTTCAAGACTGAATTCTTTGTTGTTAATATGGGGGATACTAATGTGGTGTTAGGGATGGCATGGCTTCACGATTTGGGTGAGTTCACACTAAATCTACGAGACATGGAGATGAAGTTCAAGGTTGATGGGAGACCTCATGTCATCAAAGCCATTAGAGACAGTAATCTGAGGATGGTTTCGTACAGGCGGATGGAGAGACTCATTCGTCATGATATGGTTGATTGGGCTGCGGAGTGTATGTTATTGCCGGCACAACAGGAGCAGCAGAAGGGTGAGTACCATCCAGACATCCAGATACTGAGGACTAAACACTCCCAAGTGTTCAGCGACATTCCACCTGGTAGACCTCCAGACAGAGGCACTGAGCATATTATCGAGTTGGAAGAGGGCGCAAAGCCCATTATGATTACACCCTACAGGCATCCGAAACGACTCAAGGATGAGATAGAGAAGACCATCAATGAGTTATTGGCTATGGGACATATTAGACCTAGCAAGTCACCTTTTGCTTCATCGGTTGTATTGGTGAAGAAGAAGGATGGATCACTTCGGATGTGCATAGACTACCGCCAGCTCAATAAGAGGACAATTAAGAACAGGTACCTGATACCACGCATCGATGAGTTGATTGATGAGTTGCACGGTGCTATCTTCTTCACGAAGATTGACTTGAGATCCGGGTACCACCAGATTTAGATGAGGGAGCAGGACATTGAGAAAACCGCTTTCAGGTGCCATTGCGGTCACTTCGAATTCTTGGTTATGCCTTTCGGCTTAACCAATGCACCTGCCACTTCTCAGGCTAGCATGAACAGGGTTTTCAGTTCTCAGCTGTGGAGATTTGTATTGGTCTTCTTCGATGACATTCTGGTGTACAGCAGGTCATGGGAGGAGCATTTAGCTCACTTGGACACAGTTTTGGGGATCTTGGCTGAGGAGTCCTTTTATGCCAAGGAATCCAAGTGTGAGCTAGGCATGGAGGTTGTTGTATCTGGGGCACATCATCAGTGGGGTGGATGATATGGAGGAGAGCTATATTATAGTTGATGCCTGAACCCGCAGCTCAGAGGCTTCATTGGGTTGTGTGCTTTTTACAGGAGATTTGTTAGTGGGTTCTCACATCACGCCGCACCCCTTACTGATTTGACAAAGAAAGGGGCTTTTACTTGGTCACCACAGGCGTAGGAGTGCTTTGACAGGTTTAAGGTGATCATGACTTCGTGTCTAGTGCTAGCATTACCTGACTTTACGAAGTCATTTGATTTGTTTTGCGATGCTTCAGGAGAGGGCATTGGTGCTGTTTTGATGCAGGAGAGGCACCCTATTGCTTTTGAGAGCAAGAAGCTTAGGGGTCCTGAGAGGTTTTACAGCATTTACGACAAGGAAATGTTAGCCATTATGCATGCTTTGGCTAAGTTCAGGCAGTACTTGGTAGGCAGCAAATTCAGTGTGCGTACAGACCACGATAGCTTAAAACACTTCCTTGGACAGCGAGACCTAAATGAGAGGCAGCAAAAATGGGTCAGCAAACTGCAATCATATGATTTTGATATTACTTTCATTAAGGGGAAGCAGAATGTTGTAGCTAACGCCTTGTCTCGCAGACCTCAGTTGAATGCTATGGCACAGATCTCCGAGGATTGGAGGCATCGGATCATTACTGAGTATGCTAAGAACCCATGGGCTTCTAGCATTATTGATGGGACAGAGCAGGATAGTAGGTACACCATTGTAGATGACTTGATCATTTACAAGGGGCGGATTTTTCTGGTTCCTGGTTCCAAGTTGAGGGATACAGTTTTGAGAGCCTTTCAAGATCTTCCTATGGCGGGCCATCCTAGCCCCTAGGTACTTCAAAACATATATGTTGGTTCGGGAACGGTTTAGTTGGAAAGGGCTGAAAACTGATGTTCTTCAGTATGTTCGGGAGTGTTCTGTTTGCCAGCCGAACAAGCAGGAACACACATATCCTGCTGGATTGCTTCAGCCACTTCCTATACCTGACAGGAAGTGGGAGTGTTTATCGATGGACTTTATCACGGGTTTTCCAAAAGCCCAAGGTAAAGATTGCATTTACGTAGTGGTTGATCGGTTGACCAAATATGCACACTTCTTCCCAATTACTACATTCACAGCATCGCAGACTGCAGAGCTCTTTTTCAGAGAGGTGTTCCGGTTACATGGGTTGCCTCGGATGATAGTCAGCGATAGAGATAGTCGATTCATGAGCAACTTTTGGCAGGAGTTGTTCAGGCTCTGTGGGACTGAACTGACACCTAGTACCAGCTACCATCTGCAGACAGATGGGCAAACGGAAATTTTCAATAAATGGGTGGAAGACTACTTGCGCAATTACATAGCTGGACAGCAGAGAGCTTGGGTGAGGTGGATATACCTCTGTGAGTATTGTTATAACTCTACTCACCACATGACGATACAGATGACGCCCTTCATGGCATTGTACGGGTATGAGGCGCCCAACCTTTTGGATCTGATATTGAGTGATAGTAGAGTGTCGAGTGCAGGAGATATGATGCAGAGTTAGCAGGACATTTTGAGGTCTCTCAGAGACAATATCCAGCGGGCACAGAATCAGCAGAAGCAGTATGCTGATCAGAAGAGGGTTGAGCGTTCCTTTGTAGTGGGTGATATGGTGTACCTTATGTTGCATCCGTATCGTCAGTCTACTCTGCGGAAGAGTGGGGCGGAGAATTTGAAACCTCGTTACTATGGTCCATTCCGTGTTATCAGACGAGTGGGCGAGGTTGCATATGAGTTGGACTTACCAGCAGATAGCAGGGTTCACAACGTGTTTCACGTTTCTCGCCTGAAGAAGGCATTGGGTCAGCATGTGATACCCTCTCCATTTCTGCCACCCCTTGATGATGAAGGGAAATTGATACTAGTACCTGAGGCCATCCTCGAGATGAGAGAGAGACACCTTCAGAGGCGGGTGATTAGGGAATATCTGATCAAGTGGAGAGATTTGCCAGTTGAGGATGCTACATGGGAGTTTGAGGAGATTTTACAGCATCCAGAGTTGAGATTGCTTGAGGACAAGCAATTTCAAGGAGGGCGGACTGTGATGCCCCTTCCTAGTCAGTTCAGCTGGATATGTGGTTAGCCTATCATTCTGATCCTCGTAGGCTGACAGTGGTGTGTAGAGGATCATTTGAGGCAGTTACCGAGTGTTCAGGAGCATCATTCTTTCAGTTGATTCAGGTTGGGCCTTCGCGGAATCTTTCAGAGAGGTTTTTCAGTTACTTACTATTTATAGTAAGTCAGGAAGGCGGAAGCTGCTATTTTGGGCAGGGCACCTGGTTCAGCTGGTTAGCTCAGAGTCGACCCAGTTTGTCAGTTTGATGGTCAGATGGAAAATAATGGAGCATTTAATGATTATTAAATAATTGATATTTTGACTTTATGTTATAAAGTCACTTTATTAATATATTTAAATATTTGATTAATGGCGTATTATAAAGTATTTTTAATACTTTATAATAAAGAGAAATATTTGTTATAATGAATAATTATTTATTCATTAAAAGATGGGATGCCATTTATTTAATATTTTCCCTAAGTTAAGAAGGGAGAATTTAATCATTTATTTAAATGATTATTAAAAAGAAGCTTGGGTCGAATTTTTGAAAGGGTTATATATATACACTGCCAAGACAAATCGAACTCTTATGTTATGATTATTCAATTTGTCTTATTCTCTCTTTGAGCATTGGAGTTTGCGAACCTAGGGTTTCAGCAGACATTCGATTTTGAAGAACGTTCCCTCTTCGAGATCTGACATACTGAGGCTGTGAAATACCAGTTGAAGATTGTCCAACAGCGTGGCTTTATCCAGGAGTCATACAGAGCATCACAATGAAGTTTCTCATTCAGTATTGGTTCTATTGTTCATCAGGAAGAATCGCCTTTTAAAGAGTATCAGTGTTTTTGCTTTTGGCATTTTATTCTTGAGGCCGTACCATATTTAATGCTGCTGGCTGGGGCCGTACTTTTGTACCAGCAAGGCCGTACTTTTCTTCATAGGAGAATACGCCTTCCTTTCTCAGCTTCTGCTTATTGGATCTTGTGCGCCTAGGGTTCTTGGAGCTTCAACATCATTTTCAAGGTCAGAAGATTGTTCATCTCATTCAGACGTACCATTTTAGGCTTTCTCACAGGCGACTGCAAGCAATAACCAGGTTCCTTTAATAAATTCTTTTGTTCACTTCTTCTGTTCCGGAAAGCATTGTAGTTGTTCAATAACGTTAATAAAATCATCTGCCATTGCTCTGGAGGTTATTTGGTGCATTGTTATTTATTTAGGAATTTATTTGTATTTATTTCTCAAAATCGCAATTACCTTATTGCTGCAAAAACCATTAAAAATCATAAAATCTCGAAAACAAACAAAAACCTTACATCTTCAGTCAGTGATTGGGTTGAGAGACACTTGGTCTCTTATAGATTGCACCACTAAGTCATTGTTGGCTGGAATTCAGAACTTCAAACTACTTTTGCATTTTTCGCAATATGCAATTTGCAATTTTGTAAGTGGGTTCCGAAAGTACAAGAATGTACTTGGCAGCCATAGTGAGGATTTCCAGAGTGTTCAATGTCCATGCTTCATGCATGGTTACTTAAGCATTTCTCATGCTTTTACTCTATGGACACAAAAAAGCATATGTTGGCCAGATAAAACAATCTTTTAAGAAGTCATTTTTCAAATTGGTTTATAAATGCCAAAGTTTGACTATGGAAACCGATGGTGGAAGATATCTATCTACAAGAAATGGAGTCATCTGACATGGGTGTTTCTACTAGAAAAGAACAAAACCTGATAAACTTCGCAAACAATGGAGATTTTAATTTGTAAATTGCAATTGTGTTCATGCCAAGTTTACAAGTAACTCAAGATGGGAAATCATTTAAATTCATAATATTTTATTTGCAGAAAATATAGAATTTAAACTATTAATTAAATTATGTATTTATTAGAAGTTCATGACATAGACAAAATCTAGAATTGCCTTTGATTTGGATCGAGGTTCACATAGGATAAAAAATGAAACATATTGTACTCGATTCAAGTACGATCAAGGAATATATAGGGAAGCACAATGTGGCCCATCTTCAAATTAACCACTGTTAGGGAGTAACTCAAACCTGTATAGCTAGGTGGAGTTTCATGCCCTAAATTTTGACTAAAGGGCAAAAACACAACTAACATTTTTTTTTTTTTTAAAACACACACATGCAAAATTTAAAGCACCACTCTACCACGTTAGACATGGTACCCTACTACTTTCCTTAGATGACATTGCTTGCGCAACATCATTTCTGATCCTAACACCCTAGGTTGAACTGAATAAATAAAGCTACTACTTGAATCAATACCAAAATTGGGATTACAGAAGGGAGGACCTTCTCCACATGGTAGGAATGAAATGTATGCTACCTAGGTTCGTTGTTACTATAAGATATATTTGGGTTATACTTTTAGTAAGTATATACTATAGTTATCCATTAACTTCTCAAACAAGGGTACACACTCACATATGAATATGAGGAAAATAACCTTCGAGCCTATACAATAATATTTTAGAAACATAAGTTTTACAATAGAATGGCATACTTAAGCATTTATCGTACATGTATACGTTTTATTATTATTATTATTTACAACTATATAATCACATACATATTTCATTAAATAAGCCTTCCCTAAAATTATGTGAAGTGATTCATCGAATGATAATAATACTATCAATAAGGTTATTTAATAGGAATAGTCCATTAATGCTCAAATGATGGTTTATTATTATTCTCAAACTAATGAATTCATAAGCTAAATATCCAACATTAATGATGCTCCTATTCATTGCTCAATAAGCCAAGAGTAACATTATTAGTTATAATTTATATAATAATACCACTTTGTTATTTCAACCAAATCCCTATAAAATTTTATTTAATAATTCAACAATAAATCCTTAATATTAAGGCCATTGATTACTCACTAGTCAATAATATTACTATTAGTTAACCCTTGACTGTATATTATCACGATTATTTTACCTAGGAGCAATAATAATACCATTTTTTTACTAACTGTAATTTAAATACTAAAGCTATCTTCATTCTCCTTAATAACCTTGACATTATTGTGGGGTTCCCCCTTCATCATAAATATTGCTCCATTTTATTTTATTTCTCTTAACAATATCCTTGTTAACCATATTAATGATTCCTATTAAAAATGTGGAGGCATTACGAACGATATTCCAAATATTTATATTCATAACAGTAGTCATTTTAATATTAGTATAATCTTCATATGATTATAAATTTATATTATTAATGTTTGGGTTTTACTTTCAATACCACTAACCATATTACTAGTAAATATAAGGATCTTAACTTTAATTATATCATAGAACTAGTATAATAATTTATTAATCTCATTGATTACAACCTTAATGTTTATTTCCAAGTTTCTAATAATATCCCTTATTAATATTTCTCATAATACTAATTTTTTCTATATTTGATTTTGGCAATCAATATTTATCTTATAAATAATATATTGTTAATAAATTTATAGAACAGATAAATCAAACAATAAAATTTATATCCTTACTTGTTGAATTAATTTCCTAAGTAATGTTAAATGATGTTACTTATATCTTTTACGTAGGCTTCATAATCTAAATTTCATCTCTTAATAGCACTTATATTGATATTAATCATATTATGAGGAAAAATTGTCACACCCAAGCTAGGGCCACCTCATTTAACTCTCTTTGAGCTTTGTTGCACGATTGTCATTCCGTTTATTTCTTCTTGGAAATGAATAACCTCAATAGCTGGAAAATAGGCATGAACAGGTTTTAAACCATGGATCGAATATTTATGCTTGCCTGAAATAATTTTGCCAGAGATCTTTCCCATTAGGGAGGGGATCCATAGGAGTCTTTGCTTTTCCTATTTTGAACAAATTTTCGTCCTTTCTATCATAAGCAGTTGTAGCCTTTGAAACAAATTACTCATATACCTAGGCAGCTCACTATTGTCATTATGGGAGGTATTAGGTTACCTACATAATGTGCATAATATATTGGCCAATTTCTCCCGCTTAGACAATTAATAAAGAGGTGAAGGTGCATTTATTCTTAGGAGGACCAGCGCTATATAAAGGTTAAAATTTAATGATTATTTTGCTTTAACATAAGCATTTATGATGCTCAACATTATTTTCCTGCATTGCCTTACTAACCTAATTGCTAAACTAAGATCGAGAGCTATTAGGTACTTAGGTGCAGGAAAAATTTGAGGGGAAAAGATCACGATTAAATGAAACTCGTGTGGAAATACTCAGTAGGAATTCAATTTATACTAAAAATTTATGGCTCGCAAGACGATGAGGTTGAGTCATGGTGAAGTGGATAGGGTGTAGCACTTGCTACAGAGGTGGATGACGATCTGGTTCCCATATAAATCCCATCGAGCAGTTAGTTGAATTGGCAATGCCAACATCAGCTATGGAGGATGGGAAGGCATCCGCTGCCTATATTGATTGCGTGACAAGATCTTTTCAGGCTCCAAAACATCCAAACAAGATTTTTGCAGCAATATATTAATTGCTTGACAAGATTTGTTCAGATTGCCTGGCAAGATTTTTTCGGAAGGAATGTCAACAAATTACTTCGGCGGTGTACGTTTTGTTTCAAATGTGACATCTCCCTCTCCCCAATTTTCCATTGAGTGATCGCCCATATACTTTTTTTTCCATGCCTGAGGAACCATATTTATTTTATATTGTCTTTTGTGTCATATGTACCAAATCATTACATCTTTTCATTAACTACTTAGTGTATGTTTTTTTTGTATAATTTATGTCAAAGTAGCTTCACTATAATGGATGAAGTAGAAAATATTCTTTTCAATTTTTGACAAGTCTTGGTTTGCTATTCAACATAACCTGTTTTCTAACGATAGGTCCCAAACCTAACCCTTGGTCGATCCATTTTACTTCCCAAACCTAACCTAGAACCTCTTACTATTTATTGTCTCCCGTTTTATTTTTCATTGATATTTTCATTTTTATATTCACGTTTGCAGCTACGGATTCTTCTGATTCAATGAATGAAAATGTGAAGACAGTTTACAACAAAAATCCCGCTTCCCAGCAAATGTCTTCTTCCGAGGATTTCTCTTCTGCCAGTGCCGAATCATCATCTGATTCAGACAATATTGAGAAAATCTCTACTCCACCATCAATTAAACAACAGAAAACGAATAAAAACAATATGTCAACCTCATCTCAACCCTCTTCTTCAATCAAGCGCCCCAGAGAGCCCCAAGAAAAACAAGGGACCAACCCTTCGTCCAAGAAATCGAAGAAACCTGCACAGGAAGATAATAAGGGGAAAGCGACGGCAGTTCCAGACTTTTCAAAGTCTGCAAAAAAGAACGGTCCGATATGGAATGCCAAAGATGAGGATGCGTTTCTAAAGAGGCTTGTGGCGTGCTACGAAAAAGGTATGGGTTTACCCAAAAATATGGGTGTTTTTTATGAGGCCGTTAAAAAGGATTTGGATGGTGATTATAGTCATGATCAGCTGTATAATAAGTTAAGGGGTCTTAAGACGAGGTTTAGTGTGGCTAGGGATAAGATTAAGGATAAAAGTTTTGTTGGGTTTAAGAATGCGCATGAAAAGACTGTGTATAGATTGTCTAAGCAAGTTTGGGGAAATAGGCAAGATGATAAGGGAAGTAATGCAAGAGCAGAGGAGAAGGAGGAGGTTGTGGTGGTGGATCCAGAGGGAGAGAGAGAAGAGGTGAAAAGGAACAGAGATGGAGTTGTGGACATGGCCCTAAAGAAGCAAAAGGGAGAAGAAGAGGAAGACGAAGATGAAAGTGATGATGAAGAAAAAGGGGAGGGGCATAATCAAGGTGAGAAAAATGATAATGTGAATTTGGCACAGCGCGACACATTGAAAAAGATGAAGACTAAGAAGGAGGGGACCCCACATATCGCTGAAAGTGTGCGATATGTGGTGTTGTAGTGCAATAAAGCTGTTGATTTGCTCATGATTCCCAAAATTTTGGCAATGCATTTGTGGTAGTGTTTTGTCGTGCATTTTCGATTGAAAAGTCAAACAAAAAAGTGTAAAATGGCAGGGATGTAGAGTTTCAATGCAGTCTTACATTTTTTTGCAATAATACATGTAAAGCCTAAAAGCTTGAGGTAGTATACAAGCAGGAACCAAACTTTTATGGCAGCTTGCCGAAATGCTCTTACTTCCCAAAACCCAACGCCATACAAATGACAGAGTTTCTATGTGCAAATGCAGTTGAACACCCTGCTTAACATTTTAACATGCACAAACATTGAAAAATCCCAACAAGTAAGATACAAGCCTGTGTAAGAATAAGATACAGCTTGGAAAAATGAAGGAAAGACAATACAATATGGAAAGGCAAGTAAATGTGCAATGGGACTTGAAAAATCTAGCAATGAAAGGTTGTAGGGATTCTACCTACATGTGCTCACCAAAAGCCCACCATCTATGTTACAAATGTATGTTCAAAATCAACAAATGGGGTTGAAGATAATGAAGAATACATTGTTTTCAACTTTGTGTGAGAATGTCTCTGTGCTATGAACACTACTCATATCTCTGCTAATAAAGAAACTAGTATTCCCATTGGAGATTTTTGTGCAACATGCCAAGGAGAATTGCAGATTAATAGATAGATGCGCCTTCCCTCACTGGACTGTCAGGCATCTCTATTGATGGCTTAGTATCATTTCAGGCTGCTTGTGAGCGATATGGCATGACATAAAACTCCATGAACTTACTTGGAGTGATAGAAATGAACATGGTGGTATCGCTTATAGTTTTAGTACAAATTCTCCCTTCTCAATTGCTAGGTCACATATACAAGCACGTTTCCTCCCACCTTGTGCTAAAATACAAACCTTTGGAATAGAGTATAGACATCCATCAACATAAAGGATGGAGGAATTTATAAATGTTGTAGTTACAACTGCTACAGTAGGCATTGTTGGGAATAGGATGCCATTTAATTGCAATCCTAGGACCTAAACATATTTCATGTATCTCCTAAGTCCTTGGAAAGTGTTCCCCAACACTAGGATTAGAAAGAGATTAAATTCGAATGAAATGAACATGTAAATTGACATTTGTAATTATTTCTAAATGATAGGAACATGTGGGGATGCCGAAGAAGAGCTCCTACAAAATAGGAGCACATGGGGCGCTCACATGAAAGGTGGAACCCACCTTGAGTTCAGCTAACTATTTGGAGAATAGATAACACTTTAGTAATGCATGTAAAGATCCTACAAGTTAGGGATTGACATTTACATGAGTGGAGTTCAGTTCAGTTCAGTTTAGTATCAGTTCGGTTCAGTTCAGTTATCTTCAGTTGCATGTAGTTAGTTTCAGTTGAATGCTAGTTGACTTCAGATGACTTGGAATGCATGTCTAATGACTTCAGTTGCATGACAGATAACAGGTGATACATTCAGTTAAGTGGGGATGATCAATCATGCATAATGTTTGCATGAATTGATGGAGAGATATGTTTCAGTTAACAAAGATTGACTTGGACCCACCTTGGGCACCCAAGTTGGCATCTTGGAGTTAACACCTTTTGCATGAGAAGATATTTACAAGGCTGAGTTAAGTGGGCCCATTCTTGGGTGCCAACTTTGAGGAGAAGCTTGGAAGATATTTTCTTGAACAACGATCAATTAGGAGTTCAGTTTGGGGCACCTAAATTGAGGAGACATTGGATTTGACTTCATGTTATATGATGAAACTCTACTTGCACAAAATAGGCGTAGGTTTTTGAGAGGAGCTTCAAGCTCTTGTAATTGACAATTCTTTGGAGTTTTCAATGCTCATTATTGTCTATTAATTGCAGCAAGTTGAGAGTTTTATCAGAGTTTATTTGCAGGTTGTGAAGAAGAATTGTTGAAGGCAAAAGAAGCATCTCAATCAAGGATTGATACAGTGTTATTGTAATCTTGTTCTAAGGTTAAATAATACAAGCACTATTGATTCTGATGGTAGAGTTTTCTCCCAAAAGGGTTTCTCCACATATATGTTGTGTCACTTCTATCTTCTGTCTCATTCTTCTACAATCTTCTGTCTTTTTCTAGAATTGGTAAAATTGATCTAAACAGATAATCATACACAAAGAATTTGTAACAAAGAACACTTAATTAGATCTACAATCTCATAGTTTTACAAGTTTTAAAGTTACATAATTACCTCCATTTTCAACATTTGGTATCAGAGCTAACGGTTGGGTAGAGTTTGGGACGCCTTTCTCTTAAAAGTTTGAAGGTTTGTTGGTTGTAGTGGGAGCTTTTACTATTGTGTTATTGTTGATAGTTGTACCCAAACCAAATTTTTTGCTTCATTAAGGCATTTTGCTTAAAATAGTCTAAACCTTGTTAAAATGATGTCAAAACACAGTTTTTGGGCAAGTCAAGTATGTAATTTAAGTCAGATTGGTGTCAGGAAGGTACTGGTGAAATTTGGAAAAAAATGAAAATTAGGGTTTTTGTACCCTTGTTTCATGTCACAAAACCCTAAAAATTGAAACTTGTCAGAATTGGCTGAAATTAATTTTGATTGGCTTATTTCACATCACGATCACAGTGGTGAAGTTAGTTTCAGTTAAAAGTCAGTTTAAGCTTGGTGGGTAATTTTCACTTTTTAGGAGAAAAGTTAGGATCTCTGAGATCGTCAATGGTAGTTGGCCAGTACCAGGTGTCAAAATCTAAGCCTGAAACTCAAAACAGAACATTCTATGATAAAAGATGCTGAAAAGGGTGCTTCACAATGGAGGAGATTTTCACATGACGAAAAGTGCAAAAAATATTCTAGTCTGGAAACATTTCATTTTGTAACGTGGGAGACACTTGCGCAATCAACATGCAAATCAACTTTACAGTGTCTGTACGTGTGAAAGTGGTGAAATACAATCACACTCACGCGTCAGCAGCAGTAATGCTTCTACGTGGTTGTAATGTCCCCTTCCAGTTAACATCTCTCAATTCTTGAGATTAGCCTATTATGTGACCCTCGTAGGCTGATAGGGTGGATAGAGGGTCTAGTTGAGGCTTGGCTTGGCTTCAGTTGGCAGAATCATTTAGCTTGGCTTTCGTTCAGAGTCGTTTGGACATCATTTGCTTGACTTACTATTTTTAGTAAGTTGAGTCACTCAGCAGAGCACCCCTGCTATTTTTAGCAGTATGGTTTGGTCGTATGTGGATTCAGTCACTTATCATCTGGCTTTAGACGGTTCGTCATTTGGACCTGTTTTGAGAGAGATATTAATATTTGTTTGCTAAAATAAATATTAATTAATTAAAGGCTTATATTATAAAGTTATAATATAATTAAATATTATAACTTAAGTGACTTAAAGGAAGGGGTCGACCAACATGAAGAAGGGGCCACTTTTTAATTATTAATTATAATTAAAAGTGCGTGCAAACTATGGAAATATTAAAAGTGATAATTCAACTTTATTTAAATGATGCTTTTTGGAGAGAAGTCGACCCTCTTGAAGAATATAAGGTTTTCACTTGTGAAGAAACATCATTATGTTATGAAATCGAATTTTTGCCAAGTACTTCTTCAGAGGACAGAGCCTAGGGTTCCAGTTTTCATTCTGCATTGGAGAACGAGCCATCTTCAGTGTCTGCAGTTCAGAGGCTGTGAAATACCAGCTGATTTATTGCTTGTCAGAGAGATAACTTCATCCAGAGGTTATTACAGAGCTTATTCAGAGATTACTGTTTCAGAGTTTAAATTCAGAAATCATCAGAAGAAGAGAAAATTATTGGGCGGTTGATCTAGCTTCACATCTGGCACCATTCCAAAGGCCGTACGGATTTATCTTGCTGGTTTAGGGCCGTACTTTCACATCTTGGAGGCTGTACTTTCTCCACAGGCTTGGACGCCTTGTCTTCTGACTTTTGGTCTTCTCCAGTTTGGACGCCTAGCATCTCAGAGGCAGTTTGCATCATTTTCGAGGGAGGAGGAGAATGTACTGAGTTGGGCCGTACCATTTCATGCTTCATTATGGCGGCTGCAATCAGGTTTTTAGTTATTGAAATTTGCTTTGCATTTTGGCTTGCATGTTAGGGTTTCAGTATTGTAATCATTTGGGAAATAATAATAAGCCTGTGTGCTCATTTCCGCAATCAATCTGCTTCAGTTTACTCTTCTAGTATTTTATTTTAAATTGTTTTAGAAATATTCTTTCAAAATCGCATTCTATATTTGCATGCAAAAACACAAAAAAACCAAAAACAAACAAAAACACTCAGTTTTCCGGATAGTGAGAATAGGGGTTTCTACAGTGGTCAACTCAGTAGCCGATATGGTGTTTGTAGAGCACGAAACGAAGGAAAATATCAACCTTAGAGAAAATCTACGCCCCTATAGCTCACAGGCGCCCTTCAATTTGAAGGTTCAGATTCGGTACTTTTTGGTTGCAAATACATTCAATCTTTTCAAAATTCAGTCAGCTTTCCGGCAAGCTATCAAGCGAGATCATCCAAGTTGCAGAACTTCGGCAATCGAAGGCAGAAGCGGGAGGTACAAAAAGTTTACACATCACAAGGACTGCCAAATTTGCAGTTTTTGCGCCCCTGTAGCCGAGGGGCACCCTTGAATTAGACCCCTCAGATGGATGAATTTGCAGTTTTCGTTTCTGGGGAATCTTTTCTGATTTAGCCCAGCTCCGCGATGCATTGGTTTGCGAGATCGTCAGATATGCCGAGTGATCGTGGCAATAGTTCCATCGAGCACGTAAAACAGAGGGTGGATAAACATGAAAATGTCAACTTGTACCTCTATAGGTCAGGGGCGCCCAGCCTTTTGGCCAGCTAGATGGGGTTTTTAGTAGCCGTCATCTTCACGAGACTTGTGCGGAATCCTCCTAGCTATTCAGTAAATCCAATCATCAGCCCTCGGGATTTGTCAAACACCCGTGAATGAAAGATCAATGGAGAATGCTGAAGAATGTAAACAAGCAGAAAGTATGGAAATTACATACTCCCTTGAAAAAGGCGTCCTTCTCCTAGAGGTCTTAGAAGCAGTTTTCTCGCTTCGTCACTTCCAGGAACATCTCTTCTAAGTTCTTCCAGCTTCGCAATGAGATCGACTGTGCACGCATCGAAGCACTTCAGCTCCCGATGTCAAGGGTCAAAGTAGAGCGTTCGCGTGAAAGTTGCAAGTTGCAAAATCATTCTCAAAATGGTAATTGCGCTATTGCAGGCTAGGGGCGCCCTTGCTTTTGGGGTCCTTAACTCATCTTTCAGATGCCTTACATACAGTCGTTGTTTGCAGAATTCTTCTAGCTACGCGATGGATCTAACATCCAGTTGACGGGAGCCATCATTCACCGGCAGCGGCAGATTGAAGTGCGAAATGGCAAAACAATGAAATGGCTAAGTCTGGAGACTTGTACATCAATTTAATAAAAGGCGACTTTTATTTTGAGGCATCAAACAAGGTTTTTAGCAGTTGCAACTCCCAGCAGACATTTCATCTCAGTGATTTAGGCTTCACGGTGGATGTCTCAGCTCAGTTCCAGCATCAATTAGGCATTCAAAAATCAGAGCTCAACAGAGGCAACTGTGATTTTTTCAGTGAGCTATAAAGTAGGAAGTTAGCAAAAAATCTCAAATGTTGCTAGGGGACGCTTGGAGAGTCAAATTTGGACTTTTCGGAATCAGTAATTTTTTCTAAGCAAACCCGGATGCAGAGATTTCAGTTAACTCATTAAAATAATATTAAATTTTCAGTCTTTCCATGCCAACTTTAATGGGGCGATTTTGCTCAATATTTTAATATTGGCGCCCATTATGATAATTTGTAAATTCGCATGTGAAAGCGAACTGAATATTTTAAAAATTTTAATTTTTCGGGACTCTAAGTCAATGAGTTGAACAAAGTGGGGTCCAATCAGAAGATTTCTTTTGAAATCAGGGTTTTATTCTTGCAGTGGCGCCATTAAGCAAAGAATTTGTCTATTTATTCAAGATGGCATCCTTTTTCTCTCGCAGCAGATTGAAGATCAAGCGAATTTTCTCATTTGAGTGAGCGAATTCTTCAGCAATCAGTATTCAAAGGCATCACAGATATTATTTTATAGATTTCCTTGCAGGTACAAGTCTAGTATAATCATCAAACTTCAACACAAGATGGCGATTTTAGCATAAGCAAAAAACTTAAAACTTCTATCTTTTGTCTTAATTTCTTCTATTCTCATCTTAGTTTTTCTTCGCTTGTCCAAGATTCGGCGGCTTTTGACAAATTTGATCATCTGGGTTGGTTGTGCACGACTTCCTCTACAAAACCCATGTGTTAGAATTTTTCAGGAAAATTTGCTCCAGAGCTTCAATTCTCAAGGCTTTGATTTTCTCAACTGAAATTCCTTTGCATGGTGTAGTAGAAGTCGATATTTTTCAAATTTGACTTTGTGGGTTGTCTTAGAATCATCTTCTGGACAAAACCCATATTTCAGATTTTCTCGGAAAAATTGCCCCCTACAACCCCCAGTTGCTTTTTTCGGAAAAGCTCTTGCATGTCAAGCTAAACGGTGTTTTTTCGCAAATCTGATGTTGTGGGTTGTCTTAGAATCATTTTCTAGACAAAACCCACGTTTTAGAATTTTTGGCGAAAATTGCCCTCTAACAGGGTATTTTTAGC
Organism: Sequoia sempervirens; assembly: GCA_007258455.2. Classification (NCBI taxonomy): domain Eukaryota; kingdom Viridiplantae; phylum Streptophyta; class Pinopsida; order Cupressales; family Cupressaceae; genus Sequoia; species Sequoia sempervirens. The sequence continues at coordinate 17,791 of VDFB02071000.1, forward strand.
CTTGGCAGGTGAGTTTCAGCTTCCAGAGAAAGTTGTCAGAATATAGTCGAGTTTACAGTCAACAAGCGAGTTTTTCAAAATGCAGTACACAGCTTGAATTCAAGACTAAGTCTTGACTCATGACTTCATCGGAACGGTTGACACGGATCTGCATAAGGTGCTTCCAGAAGCTATCTTGGATCCGATTAAGATAAACAATGCAATACTTATAAACATCCAAGAATCCGGGTTGCTAGAGGCGTCTTCACTCCCTATTTTAGTTCAATGCATAGAATTCGTGATGTCTTGTGTCAAGCATTACAATTCTACTATTCGAGAAATTCAGTTAGCAGATGGACGGGTGATTTGCAGTCTCAAGCCCCAGGACATTGAGAGGTGTTTTGGTATTCCTCAACATCCGAATAGTTTGGTCATTACCATGGATCAGTGTGAAAGAGCATTCAATGCTGATAAGGACGTGTGTCAGAACAAAATGGCAGAAAGGTGGTTGAAGCAAAAGAAATCTAAATTGCTGAGCAATGTGGGTCACGGAGAATACAAAGATGAGTACGTGATTTTGATCACTCTTCTCAATCGTGTTTCCGATCATGCAGATGCTAATAAATTCCAGCCCTAGATGTACTACATCATTGCACAGATCATTTCCTGGCGAGAGCATTATGACTGGGCCTCTCTTATCAGCGACGTTCTCCACAAGCAAATTACCGGTTTCCTAGTCGCCTATCAATTTCATGTGTTCGTATCTCGTATACTTGACTGCATATCAGAGTCAATTTAGAGGATTGAACACAGTGGGGATTCTTAGTGTACAAAAAATTTATCAATACTATGACCAGCTTGAGTTCACAAAGTCGGAGCAACATTTCAAGCATGTGCAAGAGGCTTTCTTGATGTACACAGTGAGAAACCTAGACTGGGAATTGCATGTTCGTATCTCACCGGTTGCCAGAGCAGTAATGGTAGAATGGGCGAACTGGTTCATTCAGTTCCCTACATACACCTACATCCGCATCTACGGATATACAAGAAATCCAGCTATGCTACCTCGCTATCCTTCGGATAGAACAACTTTTATGGAGTTCCTAAGGCAATTGTATGATGTTCATCTACGTTTGTGCCACAAGCGTAAACCAGTTGCTAACTTTCCATTTCAAATGGGAATCTACTGGTGTAGGATAGCAGTTGACGCCAAGGCTGCAGGACAAGAGTTAGAAAAGTTCAAACTCAAATACTTTCTTGACACACGCACATATGACCCTTGGGGTCATTATTCAGCACGCCTTGGTGGTCGCCCTTACCACAAGCCTACTATGGAGGATTATTGGGTTACCTGCGAAGATGACTTCGAGGTGCGATGACGCAATTATAGTAGGTTCTCTCTCTCACAGATTTATGTCATGTCAGAGGATGTGGGAGGATTGTCAGATGATGATGGGGATGTACTTCCTCAATTTTTCAGAGAACAAGTTGATACACAACCACTTCTTGTTGTCGATTGGTTTTCAAAAGAATATTCATCTGTCGAGGAGAGATCGAGTAGAGTTATTCATAATAACATACTCTACCTTGATAGCAAGAAGACAAGGAGGGCAGTCATGCCAAGCACAGAGCTGCCACCGGTGGATGTTTCACTGCCATCCTCATCAAAACCAAAGCAAAAGAAAAGGAGTAACCCTCCTAAGAAGAACAAAGTGCCTAACAATTCAAAAGGGAAGGCACTTGTTACAGAAACGCATGTGGAGCCAGTCAGGAATACAGTTCGGAGCTTGCCAGAGCCTGAGATTCAACCTCCCATGCCATCACCTACACCACAACAGTCTTTAGTTCTGGTTCACATTGATTTGGACCTAGACTCGCCACCTCGTAGTGACACCTCTACACATTCACACTCATTAGAGCTTCCTATGACTAGCACAAACCCTTCCAGTGAGATTAGTCAAGACTCGTCTTGGCTTGAGAGTCAACTGGGTAGGAAGAGGAGGCAGCCATCTTACATACTTGATCATTCAGATTTTGATCATGTCTACCAGGATGCGCTAGATAAGAGGATCAAGAAATAGGTTCATGTAGAGAGGAATGCTGACAAGGAGATCATCATGGAGACCGTTGCACCTCTAGAGGGTAAGAGTCTAAACGAGATAGAAGTTCAAGACTTCGAAGTAATCAGAGTCAACCTTGGTAGAAGCACATGCCAAACAAAGGTTGATTTCCTACAGGTTGCAATGGATAGCGCAAAGGATAGAATAATGAAAGACAAAGAAGACAAGGCAGCCCTCTGTTATCATGGAATCTAGCAGCGCTCGTTCCACGGATAACCCCCCTACGAAACTTGTTTGTTTCCTAGGATTCGTGAAGTTCAAGTACGCATAACGAAGTGATTTTCAAGCCACCTCGAAATGCGTTCCTAAGTCTCGAATAGTCAATTCGAGCATTCCCCCATGTTCGCCTCGCGAAGACCTTCGAAACAAGATCCTTCGCGAAGTCTCACTATTCGTACTTAGTGAATTACGAAAAATACAGTGGCACTGAAAAAGTGCGCTCCTGCCCTGAAGCCAAAATTTGGCTAAGTACAAAAAGTGCAAGGGCGCTAAAATTTAGCGCCCCTGCATGAAAGTGAACTTTTTCCAAAATGTAATAGCTCTAAATTTTAGCACCATTACACTTTTTCCTGACACTTAAACTTTTTTGGCCCTGGCACGTTTCTTCATGATTTTCGCGTTTTTCGTCAATCGTGCCACTTTTCGTGCCTAAATTTATTGCTTGACTTGAGTTAGGTTTTCGATTTTCTCTTTCACTTAAAAGTGTTTTAGTTCGCCATTTTCATTGTTATGATCTTTTGCTTTCTTTTCTTCATGCTGGGCGAGTTTTCTTCAAACTGCAAATACGTTTTTTGAGTTTTTCGACATCCCTCTCCAGCGTTTTTCGCGTTTCATCTTTGTAAGTTGTTACCCTTGCTTTCTCTTTATTCTCCAATTTCAATGGCAACTCCATGCAGACAAACACTTTGCAAACCTCGAGCGCCGTTTTCATTCACCATTACATCCATTTTCCAAAATCATGTCTCAGATGCAGAAGCGCTAAAATTTAGCGCCCTGACATGTTGAACATGTTGAAATAAATTCTAACTCTGAGAAATGCAGGAGCGCCATTTTTTAGCGCCCCTGCATCAAAGACTGAAATCTCCAAAAATGTAAGGGCGCTGAATTTTAGCGCCCTTACACTTTTCACAATCTTTTTCCAGACTTAGTCATTTTTGTGCAATGGAGCTGAATTTTAGCACCTTTGCACTTTTCTTCCAGACTTAGTCATTTTTTGTGCAATGGAGCTGAATTTTAGCACCTTTGCACTTTTCTTCCAGACTTAGTCATTTTTTTTTAGCAGAGTCTGCAGAATTTTAGCACCTTGCACTTTTCTTGTGCTTAGTCATTTTTGGGAGCTGAATTTTAGCACCTTTACACTTTTGGCAGTTTTTATCTTAGTCTCTTCAAACTCGCTCTATTTCCATTCGAACCTCGTTTTTCGCTCCCGCATCGTTTCGTGCCTAGTTACTCGTTTCACGCTTGCTCAACATTGTTGCTCGCTTCACGCTTCCCAATGCTGCTTTTTTGCTAACGCCTGTGTATTCACCATCCTTGCAGTTTTCTCCAGATCTCGTCAAGTGATCCCAAAGGTGATGTCCTTTGATCTTGGTTCTTCCAAAAAAAGTTCATGCCCAAGCAAAGAAACATGAAGAAGCTTCCGCTCTCCAGTGTTAGACATTTCCTGCATCCCATTATGCATCTTGTAAATATTTCTCGACATTTTCGAATGTCTTTTTGTAAATTGTAATTACACCAAGTCCAAAGATGTAATATTTTCAAAACAAATTACACTTTGACTTTGGTCAAAGTTAGGTGAGATCTCCTAAAATCGCTCACCTAACTTTCCCTGATTTTCTCAATCTCTTTCCTTCTTTTGCTCATCCCTCTTCTATATAATGTGAGGGATTTTCATTGTAATTTGATCCTTTAGTGTTTTGCAACGAAGTGCTGCCCTTTTTGAAACAAATTTGTGAAACTTTGCGTTCATGCTTTGTGAATGAAATTCGATTAATAAAGAAAAGGATTGCAAGCCAAACTTTGCGTTGGATTCGATACTTTTGTGAGTTGATCTTATTTGGTAGTGATTAGTTTGAAGAATCTGAAGGACTCTAAGTAGTTTATGTAAACTTTGTGTTACATTTATTATTTAGATTTCATTTTATTTCTGTTTATCATTGGTTGAATGATCTACAAGACTTTGTGCTTGTAATCATTCATGCTCTTGCATGTTCTCGTTGAGTGATCTACAAGACTTTGTGCTTGTAATTATTCATACTCTTGGATACTTTTGTCGAAGGATCTACAAGACTTTGTGCTTGTAATCGTCGCTATTGATACTTTTGTTGGATGATCTACAAGACTTTGTGCTTGTAATCGCTCATGTGCTCAAGAATTGTTGCGTCTAAGAAGACTTTGTGCTTCTAACGTAGCAAACGGTACGTCTACACAGATCCAACACTGATAAAGCTACGAAACGACTTTGTGCCTTCGTGAGCTTTCCCTTTTTACTTTATTTTGTTTGTTATTAATCACTTCTGGTATCTCTACGCTTCGCTTTGACGAGATAGAGATATTGGTATTACTGCTGGTTGTTAGTTTTAGGTTATTAAGAATTCTAAACTTCCAACGGTGAAGCATTGTAAACATCTTCTCTGAAAAAAGAGAGAAGGATGAATGTAACACACCCCCCCACTCTGTGAATTTCGTGTACATTTTGTAATTACTTGTTTGATTTACTATCGCTTCTGTTAGCAGTAAGAAGGGCGTCTCCCCTTTCCGAGAGGAGAGATTCACATCTCACATAGCTGTGGCTGAAGTCCAAGTTGTGTAATCTATCGAAAAGCTGATTACATAATTTTCACCCAACACCCTCAAGGCTGATATCCAGCAGCTTCATCAGTATATCTCTAACCTTGTGCATAGAACGGAAAATGTCACCGCTTCACTCCCACAGATGCGAGAGCCTCCAGCAGAGCAAAACAGCTTAATCAGATGGTTGTATATGGGAAGCATTGGGTAGAATGGGAGGAATAGTTCATCACCAGAGGCCGCTTTGTACTTGCAGAGTTATATCAATTGAGGTACAACGCTCGCGAACTCCATCTACGCATCCAGGATGAGGAGCGAGACTTGGCGGTTGACAAACCCAGAGATGAAATCATGATTTCTCACCTGAGGATGGCATACGACTCATTCACTGATGAAGAAGACTATTGGTGTTTAAATTAGCACCTTTGGAGTGTTGATTATAAACGTTCAGCTATTTCAAATGTTTTGCAACACTTTGTTATTTAAAGAGGAGAAGTCCCTCTCTGCTGAATGCAACGCGTAAGGAAGGGAATGGTAAACTAAGGTTCCTATCTTTTTGTACTCAGCGATAGGACACAAGGGTGCACAAACACAATGCGCCGCAGCTAAGCTTTTTCTTTGGTTTTTGCAGATCTTAACTACGATTGTTCTAGCTTTTAATCTATCCAATATCCTCAAGGTAAACAAAGCATGAGGGTATAGGAGCGGGAATGGATTGGTTGGATCACCTGAATTCGCCGTCTCCTGAGAATATGGCCAAGACTCTAAACTCTCGGATATATGCTGGGATAAGGTTGGTACAAGCAAACACTCTTTACGATAAGCTGGATTTGAAACCTGCGAAGGAGGAGGAACCCCTATTCGAGGTATGGGCTAGGAAACGACTTACAAGAAACAACAAATTATGATGTTTTGGCCGACAAACTTGCTAAGGAGGAGGAACCCCTATCCGAAGTATAGGTTGAAGGACAATCCATTAGACAACAACAAACGATAACTGCCAATGACAAATATCCGAGGAGGAACCCCTATCCGAGGAGGGAAATGAAACAAGCAGCTATTGAACACAAAACGTAGAAAGAACTCAAATAGGTAGATCAAAATGCAAGCGCCTTATAATATTCTTCTTCAAGCTTCATCAACGAATTACAAAGATTGGGACAGCAAAGGCACGAAATCATGCACAATTATGATCAACCAATGAACTCTCATCCAAGAGTGAACAAATATTCGCTTTCAAAGCTGTTGGCAACAATGGCACAACAATTTTGCATAGCAAGTAAAGGTTAAACAAATAATGAGCTCAAGGCTCTTATTTATAGAACTCAAAGGAGTAGGCAACCTTAAAATCTCCTTGAGTTAACAATGAGTTCTTGCCAATCAATTAGCAAGATTTATTCCTAAAAAGGGGGAACAAACAGTTAACTAGAAAACTACTTCAGTTAATTGAAAGTAAACAAAGAGTCAACTGGAAACTACTTCAGTTGACTGAAAGAAGACTAAAGGTGAACTTAAATACAAAGTAAACCTTCAAAACAAACATCCACGTTTAGTGGAGATCTGAGATCCACAAATTATGGAAGTCAATTAGACATCCTTAATCAGTGGGATCTGACAATACACGATTTGTGGGATGTGGAGTTAACTTGGAAAGGGGCATCAAGTTAATTCCAACTACATTTAATGCCTTCTTGAGTTGACTTGGAAAGGGGCATCAAGTCAACTTCAAGTATCATAAATGCCATTTGGAAGGTAAGACGTCCCAACTAGGCGTTTGACACCTCATCATCTTGAGTCAACAACTCCTTTGACTAGTCGTTGACTTTTTCTGCCTCTTGCAAATTGCTTTTGATATTTGATCTTCTTTGCAGCTGCATCATCCAACCTTGTTGACATGGAATGTGGAAGGTAGTGTGGTACTAACCGATGGTGGCTTTGTGTTTGGAATGACTACCTTCTGTATTTGGCTATGATGTGAACGGTGATGTCATTAACGCCTTCCAAGGCATCCAATCTTGACTACAAACTTCTCTTGATGCATGTTTGTGTCGAGTGTTTTCAGAAATTTGTGAAGTAGGACCATTTTGGTCTTGATTTCAATTTGAGAGTACTATATTCTGAAAAACTCGATCGTTGACTGTAAACACGGATATGTTCAAACAACTTCTAAAAACACCTAAAATAGCCACCCGTCAAGAAGTATTTTTCCGGAAAAAAATCAGGCACATGGGTTTTGTTCATGCTTCAATGCTGAACAAACCTAGTTCCTTAGATTTTTTATTCTGAGATTTTTCCGGAAAAATCCCTAAAAATAGGGGCAGCAAGTTTGCTGATTCCGGAAAATTTGAAGAGATGGGTTTCACTGGAAAATTATGTTGATCATACCCAGTTGGCCAGATCTGTGATAGCATGTTGATTCGTGTGACATGCAAGAATACCTAAGACAAGAAGAGAGGAAGCAAACAAAAGATGGATTGGAAGTTTTTAATCAGACTCCCTGAGAAAATATGTCTCAGAATCCAACCTCTGATTAGAAATCTTCTTTTGCTTCCGATCTTCAAGAAATATCGAAGAACGGTCAAAAACCTTGGCCAGATTTGAAAATGGCGTCCTTGAGAGCTTATTGTTGTTCTTGATCATCAACCTACAATGAAATAATGAGGAGGGACGCCTAGATCTTCTTAGTATAGACTCAAGCCTCAGATCCATAAGTTTGGGAACTTAACTCATGATCAAAAGTTGATTTGGCTTGATCTAGAGTTCAAAAAGGTGATTTCCACTGATCGTGGAGTGAGTTTGGCCAAGTTTGTCTCAAAATATCTTAACTTTTAGTCAACAAACTTGCCTTTGACCCTTTTAGGCGTCCCTTTTGAGTTTTGCAAGCTTTTTCATTATTTTCTCTGTTGAAGGACCTTAGTTTGATCTTGAATCCAGGTTGATCTGCTGATCTTGAGCAACTGCTGTTGGATTCATCGTTGAAAGCTGAGTTTGTGGCCCTAAAAAGAAGGGTTCCTTTCTCAAGAAGGGGCGCTTTCTTTCATGCCTTAGTCATTTTCAATATTTGTTCTTTCAAACTCTTCATTTTGACCTCCTGTGCTTTGATTTGGATTTCCCGTTGATCGGAGAATCAGACGATCTTGTTTGATATCTCATTAGGTAGCTAGCTTTGCTCTTCAAAAGATGACTGGAGTTTGAAATCACACAAGTCATTCAAAGATCCCTTTATTCAAGGACGCCCCTCACTGAAAAGGGCGCTTTTGCTTTCTTGCATGTGATTTTTATCCTAAAAGATGCTCCAATTTGATCTTGATTATCTGGTGATTGACTTGTCAGATGCTCGTGTTTGCAGTTACATTGTCAAGATTGACCCAGACTGAGAAAATTGTCTTGGGAGGCCTTCTGACATCTGACAGCATCTGGATGTTCAAAAAGGAGGGCGCCTTTCCTTGGAAAGGGTGCCTTTTCCACCTTGATCATCATTCTGACAGCCATTTTTGATGTCTTCGTCAATTGCCTCTTTTCACTCTGCTGACAACCGCCGGTGATCACTTCGTTAGATGATCTTGTTGATTGTTTCGTTGTCGAGCCAGCAGGAGAACACCGAGGATGACTGCCTTAGATGATTCAACAGGCTGTATTTGACCCTTGAGAATCAAGGGCGCCCCTCTCTGAAAAAGGCTCTTTTTGCATCATGAACTGATTTCTCCTTCGTAACGTTTCCAGAGTTAGTCAAATTTTGACCTTTTTCACTTTCAGAAATCTCCTCCGTCAAAGATCACCATTTTGGACCTTTTTCGCCATGGTTGCATCGTTGAAGCTTAGCTTTCAGCATGGTACTGGCCAATCTGCCATTAATGGCTGCGGAGCTCCTAACTTTGTTTTTGAAAAACAGAAATAAACCCACCAGGGTAAAACGTGTCTTTTGATGATTCTGACTTGACCAATGTGATCGTGAAGTCATTTAATCCTATCAAAATCATTTTCAATCATTTCTGGGAAGGTCCTATTTTCGAGGGCTTCCCTGAAAATAGGAGCGTAAAACCCTAATTTTCAAAATTTCAGAATTTTGCACGTGTTCCTTGACAGAAACCCACAAAGCCCCTATGTTTGGTTTGACCTAAAATAGACTTCTGATAGCATTTTAACATGATTTAGCTCAATTTAAGTAGAATGCCAAAAAATTATTTTGGGTACAACAAAGACAAAGAGGCTATTTTTACTTGGAGGACACAGTTGATCTTCAAGGCAAAAATACAAGATACACTGACTTCAGAGTTGGCTGAGAGCAGAGAGCATGTGACTAGTGCACTTCGATATGTGAGAACCTTCATGTCTCAAGTTTCATGTCGGTATTAGCGTGAGGGTGGTGAGTACGTCGAGCTTATTGATGTTCAGTCAAAGTTGCAGGCGCTCATCCATGGTATTTTTAGTGGGGATTCCGTTGGCTGTAAGTTAGATCAACTTACAGTCATGTCAGCGTTATTTGATGAGGTAGTTAAGAGTAGAGGAGAACTTCAGAGCCAGATCACAGGCTGTGAGGAGATGCTGCGAAGACACAATTTGCTATGACAAAGTATCAGTGCTCCAGATAATGATGCAGTCAACAACGTCGTGGAGGGGTTACTTGCTTGAGATCACGGCCAGTGAACTCTAGATCCCACCTTTCAGGATAGACATCAGACACAGCAGTTAACTCGACGCTTCTTTCTGAGTTAACTTGTTGTTCCACCTTTCATGCCATGTCTATTCTGCAATCATCTTTGTACAATTGGAGTTTTCGCTTAGTTTTATTTCAATAAGGATGTGCATACTTGCACTTGTCCATTTAATTTAGCCTTGTTTCGGTTAACTGATGATAGCTTTCTAGTTAACTGTATAGTTTCCTTTATTAGGGTTTAGCAATAAAATCTTGCATGCTTGCAAGACTATAGTTGACTCAAGGTGATTTTAGGGTTCCCTACACCTTTTGATGTCTATAAATAAGAGCTTTCTGCTCATTTGTAATTAACTTTTGCACAAGATAGTAATATATGCTGTGCCTACCTTGCCTGTAATATTGTTGTTTTGTATCTGTTCATGAGCTTTTACTATGATAATGAATTGATGTGCCACCTTGCCTTCATGTTATTGTTATGGTATTTGTTTATCTTAGTTAAATATAGTGGCTAGTTTGATCGTTTATTGTATGCGTGTTTCGCCAATGCAATTTGCTGTCCTAGTTGGCTATTCTATGTTTTGTTTCTAATAAGCCTATTCAAATGAGCAAATTGCCAAGCCACCTTGCCCTCACATTGTGTATCTGTACCTAAAGCTTATCGTTTGATGTGTGTGTCAATAAACCTATTCAGCCAAGCAAATTGTTGCACACCTTGCCTTAATGTTGTGAAGTTGTACTCAGTTTATCATATATTTGTTTGTTTCCAATAAACTTCTTCTGTAAGAGACCAGCTATCTCTCAACCCCAGCCACTGACGGAATTGCAATTTTTTGTTTGTTTTGTTGTTTTGTAGTTTTTTGGTGTTTTTGCAGTATGAAGAGATGGTGCGATTTTGCATTGAATACTTCTAAAATTTATAATAAATTCAAGAGTTCAAATACTAAAGCCAAAACACTCCAAGAAGGATGGCGAATGGTTTATTTGACTTATTAAATGTTTACAAGATTGAAATGATAACATGCAAGCAAAAAGGCAACACTATTTTCATTCAAAACCTAATTATTTGCAGCCGCCTGTGAGACAGAAGAAATAATTCGTCCAGCCTTGAATATCAACTTCTCCCTCCTCTGAATGGATGCAGAATGCTCTGGAAGTCAAGGCATCCCAACTGGTGAAAGAAAATGTGAAAAAGGCAAGGCGATTTGCTCTGGGAGAAGAGTACGACCTTGCAGCTGTATAGTACGGCCTGAAACCAGCAACTTATTGCAGCCGTACAACCTTGATTTGTGTGCCAGATAATCAATATGAATAGACACTGCAAAAGGATTCTCTTCTGGAGAGAATCGATCCAACTACAGACTGAAACCCCAATGTGAAACTCAACGAATAAGCTCTGTTATGACTTCTGAATGAAGCCACTCTGATTGACAAGCTTCAACTAATCTTTCACTGCCTCAGTATGTTTGATTTTGAAGAGTTGGTGTTCTTCAAAACCTGATTGCAGAAACCCTTGTTTCTCCAACTCCAAATGTTCTCAGAGAGAAAAGACAATTTGAATAATCATATCATAATGAGTTCTATTCTGTCTTTGAAAAAATATATAATCTCTCTCAAAAGTTCGACCCTTCCAAAAAATAGTTTAATTGGCATTTAATAATAATAATTTCGCCCTTTTCTGACTTAGGCAAATTAATCAAATAATGGCTTTCACTTTAATGAGTAATAAATACTCATTTAAATAAATAATTCGCCACCTTCATTATAAAGTCATTAAATACTTTATAATAAGCCATTTAATTAATTAATAACTTTAATATTTCATTTTAAGTGACTTTATAATATAAAGTCATAATAATAATCATTTGATTATTATTAAATGCTCCCTTATTCTCCGTTTGTTCAACAAACTGTCAAACTGTGTCGAAACCGAGCTAGCCAACTGAGCCAGGTGCCCTGCCAAAAATAGTAACCCTTGTCTACCTGACTTACTATAAATAGTAAGTGCCTGAATATCGCTCTGTGAGTCTCTGCCAAGGCCCAAACCTGAATCAACTGATGGAGTAAAGTCCCAAAACTCAGGATAACTGCCAAAAGCAACCCTCTAATCATATCCGTCAACCTACGAGGGTCAAAATGATAGGCTCACTCCTCAACAAACAATGTCAACTAAAACGGGGACATTACATCTTCCCAGCCAAGCAAATACTTGCGCCACCTTGCCTTCACGTTGTGAATCTATACCTGAAGTTTATTGTATAGACCATTCCTGCTTCTTTTTCCTCATGCTCTGTTTTCTTGAGGAGAATTGGATAGATTAAAGGTTTAGTTTAGTTGTAGTTAGATATCTGCGAAACCAGAAAATCCTTAGTTGCAACGTTTGTGGTTTTTCTTAACCTTGTGCCTCTTCCAGTTGAGACAAAAAGATAGGAGTTAGATTACTTTACTTTTTTCACGCATTTCAGCACTACGAGGGAGCTTCCCCTCCTAATTTGAAGAGCACTCATTACGCAGTGTGCATAGCTGTCTGTACCAACTTGCACTCCAGAGGTGCTAATTGTTACGCCAACACTGATTTGTAAAAGAAGTGTGCTACAATGAGTTCTACTTCTCGTTTAGATATTGAAAGATTCAATGGATCTAGTTATGAGATGTGGAAACTAAAAATGGAGGATCTCCTTGAAGAGAGAGATCAGTGGTTAGCTGTTTGTAATGAGACAAAGTCACCTACAACGATGTCAGATGAGGATTGGGCTAAGCTTGATAAGAAGGCAAGAGGGACCATAAGATTATGTCTTGTTGATGCTGTTCTCTTGAATGTTTCATATGAAACTACCGCATATAAACTGTGGAAGAGGATAGGTGATATCTATCAAACGAAAAGTCTTACTAATAAGTTGTATCTGAAAAGACAGTTGTATTTTTAAAAAATGAAAGATGGTGATTCTGTTGCAAATAATTTAAATGCTTTTAATTTGATTCTAAGTCAGTTAGCATCTATAGATGTAAAGCTAGAAGATGAAGATAAATGCATTTTGTTACTTTGTTCTTTACCAGAGTCTTGGGAAAATCTAATTGTTGCTATCAGTGGTAGTAGTGCAGATCCTAAGATGGACAATATAATTCCTACTCTCCTATCAGAGGGGATGAGGAGGAAGTCTAAAACGGGATCCCAAGATGCCTTGTTTGTAAGAGGTAGGCCTAAGGAAAGGGAACCTAAGGGAGACAAGAAAGAAAAGGGTAAGTCCAAAGGACGGTTTAAAACCCCTGGTAAGAGTAAGGTAAAGTGTTGGAATTGTGGGAAACCTGGACATGTAAAGAAGGATTGTAAGAACAAGAAAAAGAGTTTTGATGCTTCTACAAAGAAATCCTCGGATGACAGTAATGATGCATTGGTCATTTCATCTAATACCGTTGTTGATAACTCTTGGCTTATTGATTCAGGTTGCTCCTATCATATGACTCCTAACAAGGAGTGGTTCACTAAGTATACTGCATATGATGGAGGAAATGTATTCTTTTGAGATAATAGCACAACAAAGGTTGTTGGCAAAGGAGAGGTAAAGTTGTGTTTCAGTGATGGTAGGGTTAAGACCCTTAATGATGTTTTACATATTCCAGGACTTGCTAGAAATCTACATTTTGTATCTAAGTTCAATGACTTTGGAATGCATGTGACATTTGACAAAGGTGGTTGCAGATTGGTGAAAGGGAATATGGTGGTTGCTAAAGGATCCTGGATTGGGACTTTGTTGAAGCTTAATACCTCCAATTTGAATAAATCAGCCAATGTAACTGAAGCTGAAAATACATGTGAAGAGCACAAAGCTATACTGAGCGGGGGGGGGGGTTTGGGGCGGACGTTGAATCAGTATATCAACAAACTTTTACCCTCTTTGTTAGTTTTAGATCAGAAATTAAATAAGTAGATATAGAACAATTTTAAACAATTTGACACAGCATATGCCCTGGGAAAACCCTCCAACTTGAGGGAGAAAATCCCAGCAACAATATATCTCTTATATATTGAAAAATGGAAAGCAATTCGCTTTTACAATGAGGCCAAATACAAGGCCGAATCAATCAGCACCACACTTGATGCAATCTCAAACAATAATATCGAACTTCTTGAATGATATCGATCTCTATAATATTGAACTCCAATATCGAACTCCTGCTGTAGATGAATTCGCACACTTGTCTCTTAAATGAAATGAACTACACCTCTATTATATACAAATCGATGAAGAAATCTCCAATAAACGCGTCCCTTCAAGATACAAAGTTGGCCTCAAATGAAGGGGTGAGACTTAACAAAAGATGGCGATCTTTTAGATGATGTCAGCCTTGACAATAATTGTGAGAGAGGTACCACTATACCGCTGGATGATTGTGAGAGAGGTGCGGTAGCGTGGTATACCGCCATACCGTGGGAGACTTCTTACTGCCTGGCGGTAGTGCGGTGTACCGCCATACCGCGAGAGCCTGTTGGTTGACTAGTGGTAGAGCGGTGTACTGCCATGTAAATAAAATTGACTCCAAATAAATAAATGAATAGCCAACGGCTATATGAATTTATTGCTTATTGCCGCTGGAAGTATGAGGCCCGCGGCTACACATCAACACTCTCAACCTAATAAACTTTTAAACTTCAACACAATATCAACTATGCAATAAGACACAATATGATCAAGTTGACTCCAACAATTGTACTTTATGTTTTTATATGAAATTACAAAGAACGTAGGCACCAACCTACTTGAATCATCAATTTTGTAGTTTAGTAGCCACCAACTTACAAGGAGCACCAACCCCTAACGTTCATAGGCACCAACCTACTGGAGGCACCAACCCCCGCTTGCCAAGCACCAACTTAGCAAAAATGATAAGCTCAAGAATAATACTCCACCTTCAATGTTGCTTCTTCAACGGATGATGGACAATACAACCACTCTTCCTCTTGATTTTATCTTTCTTGAATGATGTTCACATAAATCAGCATATGATGAATTCACTATACAAATCTGCCTCTTATATTCTCCTCATACAAATTTGCTTCTCATAAACTCTTCTTACAAATCTGCTATCAATCTTTCTTTGATGATCTTCCTTTTATCTTCTCATTTGCATATCTGCAGATGTTAATTTGATATAAACTCTTATTCTTTACACACACACTACACACCAACTTTCTCTTACAAATCTAATCACTATTTCTGATTTTGTATGATGTTAGTCTTTTCTTATCAAATCAGGTTCACACACAATATCCTTCTTTCACAAATATGATCCAAACCATGCACACTTCTCTTTCATAAATCTGATCAACCTTTGTCAATATCTTCCTTCAAACTTGGTCACTATGTATATCAATTTTCTTTATAAGTCTGCTCAGATCTTTTTCATTCTATCACACATACTTTCTTCTAGAATAGATCATCATTGCTCTTCATATTTCTGCCTTCTCTTTTTCTTTATATCTGCTCTTTTTCTCAGAAATTATTCATTACGTTCTTTCTTTGTCCCACACCAATCAACACACCACACTATAACCTTTATTCTTCACACACGAATGATATGTTACTCTTTCACTTGCTTGAGTTTGAATGATATAACTTTTATTTCCCACTCACACTCAGCACTCTCCAAAATGCAAGTCACAAACTTCATATACATCTCTCCATACCTTGATGAAGAGTGACGTCCCTTGTAAAGGAGGATAACTTTTCAACCAATTGTATCTCTTGAAAAACAAAGCACCTCTTCCTTAATAAATCGCTGACTTTATAACTATTTATCTGGGCACCTTTTTGTCTTTTCTTGTTTTTGTCTTATGTGTACTTTTTAATTTTGTCTTATGTGACTGCTCTTTTCCTTTCATTAATCTGAATTTTAATCGAACCATTTCAAGAGTAAGACGTGTCATTTCATGTGTTTTTGTTTAGCATACTTTTTGGTGATAAATCTAAAATCATAGCATTCCCAAAATAAATCACATCCTTTTAAAGAGTCGCATCATTTTTTTTTTGACTTTTTCTGAGTTTGTAGTTAGAATGTATTACTTCCTATCTCAGTCACATTTCTTCAAAAAGACGTGGCACTTTATTAGTTTTATTCTGCAAATCGTTCTCCTTCAGATATTAATCAATATTAGTTATCCTCTATTAAGACAATTTAGAGTATGTTTTTATGAATCGTCTCTCATTGTTTCTCCCTTTATAATCACTAGTTTAGTAATCTGACAGATGTTGCTTTATGGCGATCTGATTATATCTTCAAGGATATTAATTTCTTCAGAATTACGTTGCTTGCAAGATCTGTTCATGCTGATCTGTTTATTGATCTTCAACAAGATATACAAATCTGTTGTAATGTCCCCATTTTGCGAGCATCAGAGTTCGTAAGAATTAGCCTATTATGCGACCCTCGTAGGCTGATAGGATGGATAGAGGGTCTTGTTGGAGCTTGGCTTGACTTCGGATCGTCTGAATTTTCCAGTTGGCTTTCGTTCAGGCTCATTCGGGCGTCTTTTGCCTGACTTGCTATTTTTAGCAGTATTAGTCATTCAACGGAGCACCCCTGCTATTTTTAGCAGTAGGGTTTGGTCATGTGCAGAATCAATCACTTATTCACCAGCTTCAGACGGTTCGTGAATCGGACATATTTTGAGGGAGATATTAATATTTTAATTGTCAAATTAAATATTAATTATCTGGAGCTTATATTATAAAGTTATAATATTATTAAATATTAATAACTTAAGTGATTTTCTAAAGGGGTCGACCAACATTGAAGAGGGGCCACTTTTTAATTATATTTTATAATTAAAAGTGCGTCGAGACTATTGAAAAATTAAAAGTTAAAATTTAACTTTTATTTAATTGATGCCTTTTGAGGAAAAAGTCGACCCTCTTGAGAATATAAGTATTTTTCATTGTGAAGAAAGTTCATTATGTTGAATATCGATTTTTTTTTATCAAATCTTCTTCCGGAGAACGAAGCCTAGGGTTTCAGTTGTCTACAGGCATTGGAGAACGAGCCATCTTCAATGTTGCAATTCAGAGGCTGTGAAATACCAGCTGATCTATTGCTTTCAGAGAGATATCTTCACCCAGAAGTTATCACAGAGCTTCACAGTCGGAAATATTATCAGGGTTTTGATTGGAAACATTACTGGGAAGGGTCATTCATTCTAGGCGCCCATTTTCCAAGCTTGGGACACATCTTTCAAGGCCGTACAGATTTCTTTTGCTGCTGCTACAGATCCGTACTGTCATCTATTGCTGATTGAGAGCCGTACCAGCTACAGAGGGAGGCGCCCTTGCATTTTGACCAAAACACCTTTTCTTTAGACCCTATCACTCCATCAATATTGGTGCCCAGACAAGAGGAAGCATTCTAGGCGAATACAGGCAGAGGAAAGACATTGCTGAGATCTGGCCGTACCATTCATGCTTAACCCATGAGGCTGCAAATCAGGTTTTTAATAAATGATATTTTCATATTATCTTGTCTGCATGCCAGAGATCTTCTATTGTAAACATCTGAAATGAATAATAAGATCGTAGATTAGCCATTTCAAAGGTTTACTGCTTCAGTATTCATTTATTTGAATTTATATGAATTTCTTTCAAAATCATACCTTTACTATTGAATGCAAAAACCACAAAAACCCAAAAACTTCAAAACAAGCAAAAAAACGGACAGTTACAGAGATCAGTTAGAACAGGGGTTTCTACATCTGTTCATGCTGATCTTCACTCAAGTATATAAATCTGTTTATACTAATCTTTAGTCATGCTTTACTTTGACATCAATGACAATATTTCCAACAACATGTATGTTGTGGCACCATAGATTGGGCCACATTGGTGAAAAAGGTCTTAGGACCATTCTTAATAAGAAATTGGTTGACGGTATTCCTGATTATAATATTGGCAAAAATGATTTTTGTGAACATTGTGTGTTTGGAAAGCAATCTAAATCTTCATTTACTAGTGGAACAAATAAAGCTAAAAGATTATTAGAGATTATTCATTCAGATGTAATGGGCCCTGTGGATATTGACTCTATTGGAAAATCTAGATATTATGTCACATTTATTGATGATGTCTCAAGATACACTTGGATACATTTTATGCATAACAAATCTGATGTGTTTAATAAGTTTAAAGAATTTAAGGCTTTGGTTGAGAAACAATCAGATCATAAGATAAAAGTGTGGAGATCAGATAATGGTGGTGAATATTGTTCTGGGGATTTTGATGATTATTGTAAGCATGCAGGAATTGTGAGACATAAAACTACTCCATATACACCTCAACAAAATGGAGTAGCAGAAAGGATGAACCGAACCTTAATGGAAAGAGCTAGGAGTATGTTAAGTAGTGCTAAGCTAGATCGGTGCCTTTGGGCCGAGGCTGTACGTGCTTTTTGTTATTTAATCAATAGATCCCCTAGTTCATCTATTGAAGATAAAACTCCTTATGAAATGTGGTTAGGTAGGAAGCCTAGTGTTGCACATTCAAGGATCTTTGGTTGTGAGGCTTTTATTCATGTGCCTAATGAAAAGCGATCTAAGTTGGATCCAAAAGCACAGAAATGCATATTCATCGGTTATGGTGAAAATGTAAAAGGTTACAAGCTTTGGAATCCTCTAACCCGAAAAATTACTTTATCTAGAGATGTGATTTTCAGGGAATTTAGAGCTTATTCAGGAGAAGAACAACCAAAGGAGAAGGATACTTCTTGAACGGTGCATTTTGAGATAAATACTGAGAAGCATGGAGATGCACATGTTGAAGAACAACTGGATGGATTGCATGAGGAGAGTTCATAGAGTTCTTCTGAGATAGATGCTCATAATGAGCATATTGAGGAACAAGAAGAAACCCCTTTGAGAAGATCCACAAGACAACGAAATCTCGTTGATAGGTATAGCCCACCTGATTTCCGTTGTATATTTGCTTTGATGAGTACTAATGATGAATCTAGATCTTACAGGGAAGCTGTGTCTTCAGATGAGAATAAGCTTTGGTCACAAGCTATGCATGAGGAAATGGAATCCTTGGATACTTGTGACACATGGGATCTTGAGAGTTGGCCCAAAGGAAGAAAGGCCATTGGTTGTAAATGGATCTTTAAAAGGAAAATTGGAGCAGATGGTAATCTCGAAAGGTACAAGGCTAGATTAGTAGCCAAGGGCTACTCCCAGAGAGAGGGAGTTGACTTTAATAAAATTTTCTCTCCTGTTGGTAAATTAACTTCTATTAGATTCTTTTTATTTATTGTTGTTGCTTATGATTTTGAGATAGAGCAAATGGATGTGAAAACTACTTTCTTGCATGGGAATCTTGATGAGGAGATTTATATGAGGCAACCTGATGGTTTTGTTGTGAAAGGAAAAGAAGAATTGGTTTGCAGGTTAAAGAGATCTTTATATGGATTGAACCAGTCACCAAGAATGTGGTACCAAAAGTTTGATGCTTTTGCATTGAAAATTGGTTATGTTAGGAGTGAGGAAGATCATTGTGTTTACATAAAAGTTATTGATGATCAACTTTTAATTATTATCTTGTATGTTGATGACATGTTTATTGGTAACAGCAAGGTAATGATCAAAGAATTGAAAGCACAACTCTCAAGCACATTTGAGATGAAAGATCTAGGGGCTGCAAAATATATCCTTGGTATGGAGATCAACAGAGATAGAGGTAACATAGAGCTTTGCTTAAGTCAGAGCAATTATGTTGATACTATTTTGAAATGGTTTAACATGCAGGAGAGTAAACCAATTAATATTCCTTTACCAGTTGGCATGAAGTTAAGTGTAGACATGAGTCCTAAATCTGATTTTGATTGTGAGGAAATGTCTGAAATTCCATATGCTAGTGCAGTTGGTAGTTTAATGTATGCAATGGTCTTTACGAGATCAGATATAGCCCAAGCAGTGGGAGTTCTAAGTAGGTTTATGTCTAATCCTGGTAAAGAACATTGGACTTATGTTAAGAGGGTGATTAGATATTTATGAGGTACTTCTGATTACTGTTTGGTTTATCATGGTGCTAATGATATTGATATTATGCATAGATCATTGGACATACAAGGTTTTGTTGATTTAGATTAGGTAGGAGACTTGGACAGTCGGAGGTCGACAAGTGGCTACGTGTTTACTTTGTTTGGAGCTGCAATTAGTTGGATGAGTAAGAGGCAGCCCATGGTTGCTTTGTCCACCACAAAAGCAAAGTACATGTCTGCTACACATGCCTCTAAAGAGGTAGTTTGGTTACAGAGATTTGGGAAAGGTATTGGTTTTAATTGCAAGAAAATTAAACTTGAATGTGATAGTCAGAGTGCTATTTGTTTAGCCAAAAATCCTATGTATCATGCTCATACTAAGCATGTTGATGTTCAGTATCACTTTGTGTGAGAAATGGTTGAGAGTGGGAAGGTATTGATTGAGAAAGTTGACACTTTGATCAATGCTGCAGATGATCTTACGAAACCAGTTCCTACAGATAAGTTCTCATGGTGTAGGAAGGCCATTGGCCTTGAGTCCTGTACTTGATTTATAATAATGATTCCTTGTTTAGAATAATTGTAATGTATAATGTCAAGTGGGAGAATGTTGGGAATAGAATGCCAGTTAATTGCAATCCTAAACATATTTCATGTATCTCCTAAGTCCTTGCAAAGTGTTCCCCAACACTAGGATTAGAAAGAGATTAAATTCGAATGAAATGAACATGTAAATTGACATTTGTAATTATTTCTAAATGATAGGAACATGTGGGGACGCCCAAGAAGAACTCCTACAAAATAGGAGCACATGGGGCGCCCACATGGAAGGTGGAACCCACCTTGAGTTCAGTTAACTGTTTGGAGAATAGATAACACTTCAGTAATGCATGTAAAGATCCTACAAGTTCGGGATTGACATTTACATGAGTGGAGTTTAGTTTAGTTCAGTTTAGTTATGGTTTAGTTATCTTCAGTTGCATGTAGTTAGTTTTAGTTGAATGTAGTTGACTTCAGTTGACTTGGAATACATGTCTAATGACTTCAGTTGCATGACATATAATAGGTGATACATTCAGTTAAGTGGGGATGATCAAACATGCATATTGTTTGCATGAATTGATGGAGAGATATGTTTCAGTTAACAAAGATTGACTTGGACCCACCTTGGGCGCCCAAGTTGGCATCTTAGAGTTAATACCTTTTGCATGAGAAGATATTTACAAGGCCGAGTTAAGTGGACCCATTCTTGGGCACCAACTTTGACGAGAAGCTTGGAAGATATTTTCTTGAACAACGATCAGTTAGGAGTTCAATTTGGGGCACCTAAATTGAGGAGACATTGGATTTGACTTCATGTTATATGATGAAACTCTACTTGCACAAAATAGGTGTAGGTTTTTGAGAGGAGCTTCAAGCTTCTTGTAATTGACAATTCTTTGGAGTTTTCAATGCTCATTATTGTCTATTAATTGCAGCAAGTTGAAGAGAGTTTTATCAGAGTTTATTTGCAGGTTGTGAAGAAGAATTGTTGAAGGCAAAAGAAGCATCTCAATCAAGGATTGATACAGTGTTATTGTAATCTTGTTCTAAGGTTAAATAATACAAGCACTATTGATTCTGGTGGTGGAGTTTTTTCCCGAAAGGGTTTCTCCACATATATGCTGTGTCACTTCTATCTTCTGTCTCATTCTTCTACAATCTTCTGCCTTTTTCTACAATTGGTAAAATTGATCTAAACAAATAATCATACACAAAGAATTTGTAACAAAGAACACTTAATTAGATCTACAATCTCATAGTTTTACAAGTTTTAAAGCTATATAATTACCTCCATTTTCAACAGGCATATATGCACAATGTGGAGGCATAGTCAAGATGCATGAACTTTTTGAAAAAATGCCTTAAAGAATATTGTCTTAAGAGCCACAATGATTGCAAGGTATGTGCAAAATGGATTTGTTGAAACGGGTTAAGAAACTTTTAAGCACTTGCAATTGGGAGGCGTAAATCCAAATTACAAAACATTTGACAACATATTCCCACCATATGCCAAATGGCAGCCTTCAAACATCGCATGGACATCTGCCAAAGAATAAAGCATAGAGGAATTTCATCATGTTATGTTGTGGTTGTGACTGCCATGGTAGATATGTGTGCAAAATGTACAAGCATATACAAGGTACATAAACTATTCAGCACATGCATGCAAAATATGAAAGCGTAGGAAAGCCATGTAAACTGTTTGACAAAAATGAAGCAGTGGAAAGACATGCCCAAAATGGAATTGTTGAAAGGGATATGAAAATTTTAAGCATTTGTAATTGATAGGTGAAATAGGAGTTCCAGAACATTTTTCAAATCTCCATCCAGCTTGCACCAAATGGCAACATTAAAGCAGGGTATATACATCCATCACAGCATGGTACAAAATGGCTGATTTATGTCTAATGTGGTAGTAATTAAATTCTCTTATAAACATGAATACAAAGTGTGGAAGCATATAGAGGACATGTCAACTGTTTGACAAAATGCCTCAAAGAAATATGGTGTTGTAGAATGGGATCATAGTGATGAGATACCATGCAATACTGTCGAAGGCCATGGTTATGCTAAAACATTTGAATAAGAGGTAAAAAATTCAGAGGATGTTGGTGGCTTGCAGTTCAAACAAAGGATATCATGGAAAAGGCTAATAGAAAAAAATACAAAGTGTGTCAAGGTAAACAGAGAAGCAAACAAGCTTACACAAATTGCTTACATAACAGAGGTATATCTAGAAAGAGAAGAAGATCAAATTGAAACTAGTGTTATTGGCAATTGCAATTGAAAATGCTCCCATTTAAATCATCTAAGAGAACAAATTTGAAAGATGTTCCTCTTGGCAGAAATTGATTGCAGGGATCTTTCTATCATGTTGACATATGAACTGTTCAACAAAATGCGTCAGAGAAATATAATGTTATGGAATATCATAGTTGCAAGGTCATGTTGCTGTATAATGACTCGAGATAGAGCTGTGGAGAAGAAGGCCAATGGAGATTCAGACTGACCAGCTGCAAAGGAATCAACTTCTTCAGAATATAACAAGTGATACAATTTAAGTAAATCAAGTTTAATAAAGTATTTTTGAAGTCTTTATTATGTTATAAAGCCCTTTTTATAAACAGTCACTTTTAGGAAAAAAGGCTTGGGGAAATTATAAAATCTAAAATTACTTTATTTTAAGGCTACTTTATATTTTGCAAATATATTTTTCAAAAGACATTATTCGTCTTCATATAAGGGCTACTTGGTAATTATAGGGTTTTTTTTTTCCCATTTTACACAACTTTGTGCTTTCTTTTTGAAGAAATAAGAAGGATATCCACAGAACTGTGTCTCTCTCATTCTTTATGGGATTTCATGCTATTCTTAAGTTTAGCATGAAATTCATTTCATCTTTTCCTTGTATTTTTGTGTGAATGCAAACAGATCAAATCTTTATTCACATGTTAATGGTGTATGCAGGAATTAAACTTTGTGTTCTATTTAATTTTGCATACATTTTTTTCACCTTTTTCAAATTTTCTCGAGTAATCTAGATGGTTCTTTCTCTTTCCCTTTCCATCCCTTTTTCTATTTTGCTTCCTCCTTGTACTTTTGAATTAAAAGTTCTCAAAATCCAAAACCCCTATCATACTAGGGAGCTGTCCCTCTTTAGACACAAAGGAAAATCACCTATCTCACGGTGGTTTCTCCCACTGTTGTAAGTTCATGTCATTGTCTGCCAGGCAAATCAAGGAAATAACCACAACTACTGCAGCGATCTGGTTAAATTTAAATGACCATTTGGTAATGAAGTTGACTTTTGCCAAGTACTTGATTATGCTATATGTTGTTTTTGTAAGGTGGTTGGTTTTTTTGATGATATGATGTCTAGGCAGTTTGGTTGTTGTTAGTAGGATGTCAGTTCTTTGGATCTTAAGGTATAAAGGCTAAAGAATGGAGGAAACTAGGGTTGGGAAGGATTCGTATCAGGGCCATTAAAATTTGAAATGAAGATAACCTGAAGTTGTGGAATATTGTTACAATGGATTTACTGAAGTAAAATAGCATAATAAAATATTCTAACTTGTCTTAGATGAGATAGAAACAGCAATATATGACTGTATACATATATTTGGATTTACTCATAACCTAGATTAATCTAGTGCCTAGAACACTGAAAAAGTATTGCATGGATTTTAAATATTGCTTCACATATTGTTCGGGGCTGTATTTACTAGTCTTTAATGGTGTGTCAATATAAATAGCTGTACTTAAGCTCTCTTTCTCTAGATTTGAAACCAATCCTATATTCTGTTACAGTAATTGATTAAATGTAGTACCTTGTGACCAAAATATTGTTGTTTTCAGATCAAGTTTGAGGCTAGGTGTCAGTGCTCTAAGTTCAGTTACATACTCCCTTTCTTTTTGAACATTTTCAGCAATTTCAAGCCCTGCTGACAATTTGTTGGTCTCTTGAGGATATTTTTTTGCTTTCTTAAATTGAATTGGTAGATGTTGCTGGTGTGCAGATTATGGAGGATGTGGAATTCATAAGTCACATACGAAATGTCTTTGGTACACTTCAAAATATTCCAGGAGCATTTCTGCCTGACTGTTTACAAGAACCTTTAAACAGGAAGATTCAAGGCTCTGTTTTTCCATCGTTTTCAACTAAACCAACAACAGCTGGTAATCCATACCAGATGCAGATAAGTGCTACAAATTCTTTTCAAGATCACCTTAATATGTCTAATTTGAAAACTCAAGATCCCAACATTCTTGATAGATTTGGTGGTCATTGTAGTACAAGTGAAATGGATAAGAAGATTCAGCCTAAACCTTGTTTAGTGTCTTCTCAAAACATATCTAGTCCTTCAACAGAAATATCAAATCAGCATTCTGAATACCAGCAAAAGCATGAGAATATAAACAGCTTTAGTTGTGCTGTTACCATTGGGCTGGGACCTAAAATGGAGGAAACAGGGATTTTACCAATGGAAACAATAAGTCCTTTTCAAGGAATGCTGAGAATAAAAAAATCATTAGCTGATAATCAATGTGCACCATTCACTGGTTTGGGCATAACAAATAATAACCTTGGAGTTATGGAGCAACATTTGCAGATGCCTGGCACATCTACTGTACTGCAATATCAGTCTAATAACAACATGCTAGCAGCTCTGCATGAAATATCTACCTTGAACACTAATAATTATCAAGTTGGATCAAAAAATGGGATGGAACCATCTGAGATTGCTGATCAAGAACTGCTTGGAGAAGCAAATGTTGCAGTGAGAACTTCTAGAATAGATGTTTTACAACAGGAAAATATACTACCAACTGCTTCAGCAATTCAGTATGCTGCTAGTCAGTCCGAATCTTCTGCATCATTGAGTCTGACTCCATTTACAAACAAGTCAAGCGGGGTAAACACAAGTCCTTTGCCTAAGGTGGAGGTGAATGTAGACAGTGTTTACAGATATCCTACAATTTATTCTGGCTGCATTCAAACTTGTGCTTTTGATTGTGGGGAGAATGTCAGGAGTTCAACGACAAGCCATCTTGGTGTGGGGTCATTAGACTTGTTAGACAGTGGTCTCTTAATGTCTGAACCAGGTAGAATAGAACAGCAGCCTTGGCTTGAAGAAAATAGTCAGAAATATGAGGCTGTCTTCTCTGAGGACGGTTTAGTTGAAGCATTGGACTATGCAGAAGGAAGTTTTGAAAATTTAGAATCTTGCACTCAAAATATTTTTGCCATTAGATATGATCACTGTGATCCCAGTGAGGATGCACTCAGTGACTGTAAGGTTTTAAAATCAGTGATTAGAGGCCAAGATAATCTGCCAAGTGCAGTTTCAAAACCTTTTAAAATGGATAAGGCATTTCAAACATTGGAATCAGCCTTAGTAACAAAAACGGATACAGATGCTTGGGATGAAACCTTGTTGTCAGAAAGGAAAATACCAGAATTACATTGTCTTCCTCAATTATATGGAATTTCATCTGGTTCAACTTGTCACTCTGTTGTGTCACAATGTATCAGTCCATCTGTAGATACAGATATGGAGGGAGGCCTTTCATATGAAACTAACTATGAGCATCTTTTAGATGCGGTAGTGGGTAATTTATATTCAAGAGCAAACCATGGTGCAGATGACAATGCATCCAGTAAGATAACATCCTCAGGATTAAGTACCATGGGTGCCCTGTGTAGCCCATCTGTCAGAACTGATACATGCTTGGTTAGGCAAGCAGGTGGGTTGAATCAAACAGAATTTATATCTGCTGGCCCTTGTATGGTAGATAAAGGAAACTTACAGAATTTTTGTAACTTTGATAATGTTCACCCTGTGAACCAGGATCACACTGTCATAGAAAATTTAACAAATGAGTCCCCATCAACCACACATATAAATTCAGGGATTGATGATTGTGAAAGTCCAAGGTGTGAGAACTCAATGATTTCACAAGCAAAAACATCTGCCAGTATGGTCAAAGTCAATAGGAAAAGGGCTAGGTCTGGTGAAAGTGGCAGGCCAAGACCAAAGGACAGACAGCAGATTCAAGATAGAGTTAAAGAACTGCGAGAGATAATACCAGATGGAATCAAGGTAAAAACCTCCTCTGTTGTAATCTGATATTGTTTTTACTTGCATGGTCTTTTTGTCAAAAGCTCCGGTCCCTGAAAGTGTTTGCTGCTAACATTTTTTTCTTCGACAACACAGTGCAGTATCGATTCCTTATTGGAACGCACCATTAAGCACATGATCTTTTTGCAAACTGTAACCAAGCATGCTGAAAATTTAAAGCAGAGCTGCGAGAAAAAGGTTGGATCTTGGCAATATTTTAATTAAACTTGGTTTGAAGTCTCTTCCATGGTTGGTTATTTATTGTAAATATTAGTATAAGTAAAGAATTTGTAAATGGTCATCTGATTCACTTAATTTCAGTCTGACAGCATTGATAAATTTTTTTGACATATGTACTTTCCATGATAACTAAAAATTTAATTTTAGTATCTTTTGAAAACACGTCTTCTGTGATATACCAGCATCTATATTCTCAAAAAATACTAGCTTTGTACTGTGACCTTAAAACGAGTCTTACAGGATAAGGTTTTGGACTTTTAACTGATCTTGGATTTTTCTTGGTAGTCCAAGGTAGGAATATCTTTTCATTATTGGGTTCAGGAACTCCCACATGTTTAAGCATGTCTTCCAACTCAAAGCAAGGAACCCACTAGTGTGTTTAAGTTTTATTACATATCAGATTTTATTTCTATGTAACCATCTTGGATATTGCTCAGTAGTCAAAGGTAGGAACAACATTTCATTATTGGCTTTGGTAACTCACATGTTTATGCACATGCCTTTTAACACAAATACAAGGAACCCCTAAGTTTGATTAAGTGATATTATCTGTTAGATTTTTTTCTACGCAACCATCCTGGGTAAATGTAAGGGGGCATCCTACTATATAAGGTGTATTTCTCCCCACTGTCAGTTTGTGAGGCTTCTTGTCCATAGAAAAATTCACTAGTCAGTAACGAGCAACTTTAGGATAAGGTGATCATCTTAAATTCACTTTTCAGCCTGCCACAAAGATATTGCCATCAATGATGTTGAGGTATGTCATGTAATGACACATTGACACATACAATGGGACACAATAAATTATTGAATCATAAAAGCTTCTGAGTTAGAATGAAGTCGTTTAATGCAATATGCTTTCCTCCCACCCAGCTCTGTTGTTTTAGGATTTAGTTCTAGGACATGGTTTCGGAAATTTTGTTGTAGGGTTTGCCATGGCCTAGCAAACTCAAGCAGACAAGTAACAAACAAATGCCAACCAACAAGCATAAGTATTAGTTACTTACGACAGTCCCTAAATCCAGATATGAACCTATAGAATACAAACCTAGAGATTTTTTGATACCAAAACAACCTTCAAAGTCAATATCCAAGGTAAAGAGTTCATCCTTTCAAACATAATTCAGTACCTGCAATGTGTTAAAACAGAGAATAAACATGTAGAACAGTAGTAAGTACTCATAACCAAGGTTTAAATGAGTTTATAACCTTAAAACCTGTTGATTCAATTCCATGTAATTCATTGATTTTGGTGGGTAGCTGGTCTAAGCTTTTGGAAACAGAGGAATGCGTTAGGTTTCTAAAACGGATACTCATGCCCTTTTAAACGTTTAAAGAATCTGAAGCTCAAGGAAAGACTCTGTGCTCTAGAAGCAAAGATGGATGGACAGCATTTGCTATGGTTAGACATGAATTCAAGACTCTCCACATCTAGGGTGGAATCATACATGGTCTCAATCTAATTGATGCTATTCTACACAGAAAATTTGTCTCCTTTTGGAAACTGTAAGTTTGCAGTCTTTGGAAAACTGTTAATACAGTAGAGGATACCAATAAAATGTGTGAATTTATATTCTCCAACAAAACCAATGTAATTTTAGGCAATCATTATTTTTCTTTTCTTGTAACTTATTGAATATCTACTTCAAGCAGAAGGCAAGACTGGATAGAAACTTTAGATCTGGAGAAATTGAATATTTTCTTATAAATATCTTCATCAACACACTTGACATATTTGGATATATGTAAAGAAAGAAATATGAGATGTTTTCTTTGATTTGTGCTTTCTCATGACAACTTTGTCATGAGTTGGCCCAAATGTAATTTGAAATTGAAATTGCTTTCTTGACCTTTGCATGACAATTTCTCAGTTCAACACGAGTTGAAATGATTATCTTTCCAGGATTTATAAAGCTAGAAATAGATTGCAGTGCATTCTAGACGATTTGTATTATTTAACTTAGAATGGATCACTGTGCTATAAGTTTAATTATTCTACTATGGAGTTAAAATATCCTTTTTTAAATTTTTATCAATGAGCATCTATATCCTTCATGTGGCAGTTTGAGGCAAGGTTTTAAAAGAGTAGTAATACCAAAAAGTGGAAACCTATCAGGACACCTTGTTGGTAGTGCAGCATCCTTACTGTTTTTTGGAATTTGAAACTGTAATACATGTTGGAAAGCCTAGGATCTACTTTAGGTTCTTAATGGAAAAATGTATCAAGAATATTTATAAATGCAAGGATCTCTAAACAAATCTCCCATGTGCACCAAAATTTCAAAATATAACAATGTAGAAACTTCTGAAAATCTGGTTTTCCAAACTTTTATGTTTTGATGTGTTCCATATCTTAACATATACTCTTGAGTTCTTGGGGAAAATTATCACATTGCTCTTCAAATGCTTGAGAGAGTCATTTCCTGTTTTTTTTTGTTCTATTCATTTCTTTCTAAAAAACTACAGAAGGAGTGGTACCCAAATATTAAAAACATAGAGGATCTAGATCAACGTTAAGGCCATATTTTGTTGCATCATCAGGATGAATGATAAGATAACATATAGGAGGTCCATATATAGATAACTCCAATGACACCACAAAGTGGGATACATTTCAAGCTTCATGGAGGAACTAATTAATTCATAACAGAGATTGTCATTGATTTTTTACAAGAATTATTATTTTCCATAAGCATAATTAATTTATGATTGGCAGTTATTTTCATTTAGATTTCTGCACTTGTGAATGTGAGTCATGAGTACTGTTGGTGTATGTTTTATCATCCACCGAACACACAGAATAAAATGTCCATAGACACTCTATCCTCTCTTGAAAAACCACCGCGTATGCTAAGATTGCGAGAAGATCATATGGCGATTCCAAGGTTTCTTTTGTCAGGTCTTGACGTGTGGATAAGCTCAATGGGCGTTGTGATTTGCTGGTAATACACAAAGGGACTTACGTTAAAGAATTCTTCACAAGTTTGGGACTTAGGCGGATTTATCATTAAAAGCTTCTTCAATGGGGACTTTAAATTTGGATCTCAAAAAAATAGCAAAAGGATAAAGGTTTAGAGGATTTATTCTACGCCTAGGAATTTAAGAGATAGTAAAGATTCGGTGAAAGGAGTAACCACGCTTTGTTTCGCCTCCCTGGGACAACTACGCAAAGTGGGTGCAATCTTCAAAGGGGTGTGATTATAATTTTCAAGCCTCGAGTGAGACCGACGTTAAGCTTACACAATTACAAGCTCAGGCTAACTTTACGCATCAAATGCAAATCATCAATTCGAAGAAAGTATGAGCAATATTTCACCATTGAATCTATACGATCAATCTCGTATTCACTTAACCAATATTCAAAGCAAATTCTACTTAATTTAATTCTAACTCTAATCTATGGTAGAAGAAGTTATGCAACCTTGCTTACTACTTGACAATAAAAGTGATTCAAAGCAAATCGTGCATAAGAGCTTTTATTATCAGAAATAGTCTCAATGCAACAATTTCATACACTGTCTCCACACAAATGAAAGTGAGAGATCACAAGTTTAAATAGAGTCTTCAAAATGAAATGAAAGGCCAAGATTAAAACAATATCGACGGCCAAGATTAATACAACCCAACCCTAATTAGGGTTGCCCAAAATAACATCAGTTAACATCCAGCAAACAAGCAGTAACAAGCAGTGAAGTGGCAGTTGGAGCTATCATCAAGGGAAGGCGTCCCTATCTTCTTGGGCAGCATTGTGCTCGATGAATTTGGACACGACCATGATAACTTCCTCCATCATGACTGGGGGCAGCATGTTAATCCTAAATTCAAGTCCATCTAAATCCTTAGCACATTTGGCGAAGGTTCTCTCCCAATCCGCCTCCTGCCTCACAAAATCATTTCGGATGGCCAAGAGATTCGCCACTTTTGCGAAATCCTGTCTCATAATTGGTTCAATAGCAGAGAAGAAAACCTCCTGAACCTTATGCTTCAACCTCTCCAGCTACATGTCGTTTTCCTAGACAATTTCTTGGTCAAACACATCTGTAGCTATCATATAAATTTTCTCCCGGATTTCTTTAACTTGGTCCTCAACTCTGAGCCCGTCCGCCTTCGCCTTCTCCAGAATCTCTCCGTATTGTCACTGCCCAAAACCAATGGTCAAAATCATAAGTTGCTCCTACAGCAATCACCTTTCCTTCGACCAACTCTTCCCTTGGAACACCCTTTAGTACCTTGAGGCATGGAATGAGCCTCCTGAATGTCTGGAAGGTTGTCCCAAGTTTCCGCCATATCAACCAAATCATCATGATGGGATGCGCCGGCATTGGAGGAGTATGACTCCGTCTCGCTCAGTAAATCATACGTGAGCATTATTCTTTTTTGTCTCAACTCCTGGACATGATGGT
The DNA here is from genome assembly GCA_007258455.2 of Sequoia sempervirens. Classification (NCBI taxonomy): domain Eukaryota; kingdom Viridiplantae; phylum Streptophyta; class Pinopsida; order Cupressales; family Cupressaceae; genus Sequoia; species Sequoia sempervirens. Next base: position 48,656 of record VDFB02071000.1, read on the forward strand.
CGACCCACCACTGAGAGTACTTGATCACTGGTCTCATTAACGTCGCCAAGTTTGACTACTCAGGCTCTGACCACTTCACAGAAGGAAGAGGTCGACTTTCCTCGAAGCGCAGTTGGACATAATTTCCATCGTCCTGCAACTGATCAGGCACCCGGCAAAGTTCGGTTGCCTTCATAAAGTCTAATGGCACTCTAGACCACAATCTTCTCCTGACTTCGTACTCATCAGCGGCGTTTGCCCAGAAGTCCTCCAATTCCACTTTGTGTTTGTACCTTCTTCCATCCACTATCCGAATATGATGATGCGGGTCAAAATTGGCCCTAGACTTGTAGGCTGTGAATGGGTACCACTGGATTTCTAGCCTGGCGCTCTCAGTTGCTTGTGCTGATGGACAGGATTCCAACATATTCCCTATAAAGAATGGGAATGTAATAGCCGCCTTCTTACTTGGCCTCTAGATGTTCTGGTATTCTTCCAGCTGCCTCAGGACTTCAAGCAGGATCATCTGATTTGTTGGATAGATAGGCAACTTGTAAGGATTTCCAGTGAATCCTTGGATCCTGACATATGCAAATTTTGGAAATTGGATAAACCAGGATCCATACCTGCTGATCAAACTCTTTGCCTCGTGACTCAACCTTTGATGCGTTCCTCCCTGAAGTGTTCTTGTGATGTACATTAAGAAAGCATCATGCACCTGCCTGAAATGAGATTTCTCCCTTAGCTGAAGTTGTGGGTAGCAATCATAAGGCCTGAGTTCATTTTCTCCGTTGCCAACTTTGCCTTTGCAAACCAGTCCTGAGTATTTATATGTCCTGGCCAACAAATAGACAATGTACGAGCTCATGTGAAAAGACTTAGTCTTTTCCAAATTGATCAACTACTCGTGAAGATTGTCACTTATCATTCGGGACCAGTTGAACATCTTCACGCCGGAAGTGATTTCATCTATGAAGTAATACATCCAATTTTCAAAATATGCACCTTATGGGTTGCCAGCTATTCTATTCAGCATCAAAATGATGTCCCCATAATCTTCTTTAAAATCTGTCTGGCGTGGCCTCTTAGGCATTTTCTTCGTGGACGGTCTAGGCTTTTCTAGCCATGCCTTATTAACATTTGTGGCGCATAACTCTGACTGGCTGTCATACAATCCCTTGGCTTCCTCCTTGGTTTTGTAGATGGTACGGGAATGTGTTGGGATGCCGAATGTCTCCTATATGGCTACCTCACCTAGGTGAGCCAAAACTCTTCTGTCAGGCGCAATAATTTGTCTTTTCTTAGCATTGTAGTGGATGGCACATTCTACCATAAACTCAGCACAGTCCATTGCAGGTGGGAATCTAGCTACTTGAAAAATTCCATTCCTCACAATTCGTCTGGCAATTGGTGTCGGAAGTCCCTCATGTCCATATACTCTTTTCTTGAACTCTACGAAATCAACATGTCCCAGATCAGTGTCTGCAACATTTTTCCACTTTGAATTTATTTTTGACTCTCGCTGTACCCCCTTGTTGGCGAACTTCATTGGCACCTTCTTCGATGATTCTCCTACCGTGGTCTTCAACTTGCAGTAAAAATACTAACAATAATATGAAGACTTTTTAAAATAATTCATTTTCATGCCTTGTGTTTGAATATTTTACTTTCAGCTCATTAAATAATTAAACTTCTGCGAAAGAGCAAGCTGAAAGTAAATTAATTTTATTGAAATTTTAGCCAGAAATTAGCCAAGCTGGAAAAGATAGAAGGAGAAATGATGAATTTATCCAATTGAATTCCAAACCTCAGGAAAGAACTTTTGGCTGCAGATCAGATTTAAACTTCGAGAATTTAATCAAACCCAAGTGACAAAGTGTGCCTGTCTTGCTGAGAAGTTCGACTTTCAGCAAATAAATCCTCCACTTCTTCGAAAAAAAATCTTCTTCAGCATAAAATTATTCCTTCCTCTAAGAAAATCGATCTTGCCTGCAGTAGAATTGATCGTCTCTCAGCTTTCTTACAATTTCGAGAGATTAACTTCTCTTCAGCTGTGTCGATGAAAAATGAGTTGCTGAAACTCATTATAATGCTAAAGAATTCGATTTGTTTTAGCAACTGCCTCTTTCTCTCTCGATTTCGATTTGTTTTCTCTTCTTCAGTTAGGCAAGTTTCCATTATTTTTCGGAAAAACTCCATGGCGAGCTTATCCAGGTAAATCTCTTTGATTTTCCAAAATTCGATTTTTTGCTTAGATGTTTATCTTTAATTTTCGAAATTTTGAAAAAAACATTAAATGTCCAATTAAATTCTATTTTCCAAGTTTTAATTCATGCCGAATTTAATTTTGCCCATGGATTTTGTCATGTCCCCATTTTTGACGAGCATCAGAGTTCGTAAGTTTGGCCTATCAGGAGACCCTCGTAGGCTGATAGAGTGGTTAGAGGGTCGTTTCGGAGCTTGGCTCAGCTTTAGATTGGCAGTTTTGATCGATTGGCTTTCGTTCGGGCTCATTCGGACACTTTTTGCAGAATTGCTATTTTTAGCAATTCCTGGCAGTCAGCGTGGGACCCCTGCTATTTTTAGCAGTTTGGACTTATGGCGTTCAGAATCACTTCCTTTGTCGATAGCATCAAACGGCTTGAGCATCGGGTTAATAATGAGCGAGATATTAATATTTAATTGTATTAATTAAATATTAATTATTTAATGATTATAATGTAAAGTTATAATATTAAATTATAACTTTAAGTGATTTGCCTTGAGGGGTGCGCCATCATTAAAGGGGGCCAATTGACATTTGATTTATATTAAAATATTCAGCAGGAGACTATTGAAATATTAAAAGATTAAAATATGAATATTTCATTAAAACCCTATTCTTGAGGAAATCGCACTTTTCAGCTTATTAGTGGATTTGCCTTGGGTTTTGAGCTATTATGAGATTATTGAATTTTGAGAACTGATCAAAATTGATCTGAGCACAGACTTTAGGGTTTGAACTCAACTTCCTTGGGGAACGAGCCATCTTCAGCGGAAAGCAATTCAAAGAGTGTGAAATATCACTTGATCTATTGCCAGCAGAGGTTTTCTCACACAGAGGAAATCATTGATCTTCAGAGTAAATTCATTTGCAGAGCTTCAGTCATATTCTTTCATTCAGAAACCATCATACAACTTGGCGCACCATTTACAGAGCTTCAGACATTGATTTTGGAGGAAGCCGTACAGCATTTATTGCAGATTCTGACAGGTCGTACCTGCTGTCAGGGCCGTACCTCTTTCCTTTGGCCGTACTCATCAAATAAAAAGAAACGCCTTTGATTGGGGTTTCCAGTTGGCATCATCTTAGGCGCTGGGATTGCTGGAGGCATCTGGCATCATCCATCAGAAGGAAAAGGACTTCATTTACCTCAGCCGTACCAATCTGTACTTCTGTTGCAGCAATTACCAGGTTTTTAAAATATTGAAAATTCATTATTTTATTCATTGCATGTATCTGGGTACTCTTGTAATCAGTAGAAAAGATCAACTAAAGATACTGGCATCTATATTCAATCCATTTCAGAGTTATTTAATTTTTATAGAATTTATTTCAATTTATTGCAAAAATCGTACCTTTCATTTATTGTACCAAAAACACAAAAATTGCAAAAAAAACCAAAAACCTTCAGAAAATACAATTAAATATTAATATCTCGCTCATTATTAACCCGATGCTCAAGTCGTCTGATGCTGTCGACAAAGGAAGTGATTCTGAATGCCATAAGTCCAAACTGCTAAAAATAGCAGGGGTCCCACGCTGACTGCCAGGAACTGCTAAAAATAGCAATTCTGCAAAAAGTGTCTGAATGAGCCCGAACGAAAGCCAATCGATCAAAACTGCCAATCTAAAGCTGAGCCAAGCTCCGAAACGACCCTCTAACCACTCTATCAGCCTACGAGGGTCTCCTGATAGGCCAAACTTACGAACTCTGATGCTCGTCAAAAATGGGGACATGACAGATTTTATCTTTGTTCGGCGCAATTTATTTTCTTCCGATACATCTCTGGCGAATTCCATTTTGTCCGAGGCATTTTAAATTTCTAAGTATTGGAAATAAATTGTTAAAATATTAAAATATTTAATTTATTTCCAACCCGTTCGTTTTTGGACCCATGGCTATTTTAATTTTTCTCCTTTTTTCTTTGGCTAAATGTTTATTTTCCAAATTTATTTCAATTTTCGTCTAGCCAAGTTAAAATTTTAGCCATCTCGTCGATAAATGTTACGCCAGATCCTCATTTTCTTCTGCCTTGGCGGACTTCAAATTGTGCTGGGCACATTTTCTTATTCCGAAATCAAACTTTCTCTTGTTTGGACGAATTTCTCTAGGCAAAGTATGCGTTTGGATGTCTCCCTTAGGAAAAATTCCATGATACTTAGACAAATTTTAACCTCTTTTAGCCAAGGGCGGACTTTCTTGCCTCTTTGCCATGTATATTTTCCTCTGTGCACTTAGCCAAATTCACCAATCTTTGTCTTAGGCATTCATACTTAGGCGAATTTTTTTTTTTTTTAATCTTTCCATTCCTTCTTATGCTAGGCGGACTTCACACTTCCTTTGCCATGGCCTAGGCGGATTTCCTCAAGTTCTTTCCACCTTCCATCAAGGCATGGCGGACTTTCCATCCTTCTTGACATTTGCCTTCCATACTCTTCCCTAGCCAAAATTCGCATTTTCTCCCCCTAAAGCATTAAAATACTTAGCCAAAATTTCAATTTTTTTCCCCTTCTAGGCCTCCATACTTAGACAAATTTCGGATTTTTCTTCCTAGGCATCAAACACTTAGCAAAAATTTCAATTTTTTTCCTTTCTCATGCCTAGGCGGACTTCCCAAGTGCCTTGCCAAGGCTGGGCGGACTTTGAAGAGTCTTTGCCAAGGTTGGGCGGACTTTAGAACCTCTATACCATGTCCCTTATTTTAAGGGCCGACTTCTATGCCATTTTCTCCAAGGCATGGCGGACTTTGAAGGAGGCTTGCCATTTTTCAATCAAGGCAAGGGCGGACTTCCTCACCTCTATGCCATGTCCCTTATTTTAAGGGCCGACCTCTTCATTACCTTCTTGATGGCGAACTCTCCATCCTTACCTTCCCTCCTTTATAGGGCCGACTTTGTTAATGGCTGAACTTGTTCTCTCGAGGGTGAATTTTCCAGACTTAAGCAAAATTTATCATGAATTTCATGCCTTTGAGTTGATTTTTTTGGCGATTTTCTCATGATTTTGACTGATTTTGAACTGTTTTTCCAGATTTTTGACTGATTTTTCCATGCTTTTCATGATTTTTTATTTGATTTTTCGATTTTCACTTTGATTTTTCAATGATTTTTGGATCTAAAGATGGAAAGTTGACTCGCTGACCAGCATTGACTTTCTAAAAATAGAAAAAGCAAAATCCCTAAAAAATAGGGAACCCCGTTTGGTCCAAAAATGCTAAAAATGAAAAAACGAAAAAGAAAAAAAAGCAGATTCCCTAAAAAATAGGAAGTGTCAGAATTGGCCCAAAGCACAAGCGATCCTCGTCTCGATCCTTTTGAGCACTTCTGTGACGTTTAGGCACTGATTCAAGCATGGATTATTGACTTGGCTCGGATGACTTCCAAAACACTGACCTGAAACTCTGAAAGAAGTGACCTCATGAAACCGTTGTGCGGAGACAAAACCCTAAAAACTAGCAAACTACTGGGGGTCCCCATTTGCGATGGGGCGATGTGTAAAAAGGTCACAACAAGTACCAAACCATTATCCCTATTGAGATGGTCAGGGTGTTCTCCAGCCTCTATAGCTTTCCATTCTTTCCTTTTCCATGCCATGTTATATGTAGTTAATCGTGAATGGTTAACTACAACAGAGATTTTTATAGTCACACTGAGTAAAACATTTGTTGAAAAGGTCTTGTTTCACCAATTCGATAAACAGCACTGCTCAGCTTATAATCTATGAGATCTTTATCAAGAATACTGCTTCTATGTTGTGCTCTCTCAAAATCCACGCCATTGTATTTGATATCCCTGCACAGTATCATAGGAATGCCCCAAAGAGATGATTCATCTCATTGCCATTACGCCAATGATAAGATTTCTTCTTATTGCCATTAGGCCCTTGATTAGCTTTCTTCTTCTCAACACTTCTTAATACCTCAAAGATTTGCTTCATAATGTAGGCATTATTTTGAAAACCCCTTATCAAATATCTTTTTCTCATTTTATGTTTGTCTGTTATTTTGAATCCTTGATTGTAAGTGTTTTTGAGCAATATGATCTTGTGTGATGGATGATGTAATTAAGCTTGAAGGTATATATTTGTTTGTATGTTTTTCCTTCAAACCTCTTCAGATAGTGAACAATTGGTTTCCAATTCTATTGTGAATTAATAGTCAAGCAAGGTATTAAGGTGTAAATGGAAATCTTCAAAGCTTTCTCTACCTTGGCAACAACTCACTTTTAACATCATTTGGGTTACAAGAAGAATGAAGCAAGGGCATTTTCCTCAAACCATTCCATAAAGAGATTAGCCATGTAACGACCTAGTCCATTCGTAAAGTAAAAAGATGTTAATTTTACAACAATAAGTAATGACAATGCTATTTCAATAAAAAAATTCTTTTCAATTTCAAAACATGATATAACATATTTCAACTTTAAAACTATTTCTTTTTAAAAGAAATCAACAAAGTAATAAAGCACAAGATACATACATAGCTCGTAAGCTTTTGCAAAAATAGTAGTAAGAAGGTCCAGGAGTCCGTCCTTTCAAATCTTGGTACATCAGCCGCTTGTTGTGGAGGAGAAACGTCACTCAGGCGCTTTTCTGCCAACCACAGACTTATAATGCTGTCCCTCGCACACCTATCATTTGATAGATGGCCCTCCCTTCGAAAGAAGAGATTGGTAGGGTATCTATTATCAAGTACCAATTGAGCATAGTGTTGTGTCCTACACAACTAGAACCTTGCTATTTCACAATCTCAACTAGTATAAGGATCACAATGAACTGACAGTGTAGTCTCAACTAACTCACATCTATGTAGAAGTCGTACATTTCACTACTTTGGCCAAAGTATTCTCATTTAGTACTTCGAATGAAGGTCATCTATCATAAACACTACTCAAGGCCGATTTGACTTAAAGCTATCTTACACTACGAATAGGTTTTTCCCTTTGATGGGTGAATCCGTCACCCGAGACATCCTACAACAGACTATCCTACTAGAGAAGAAACAACCTAGCAAGTAACCACATAATCCCCCTCCTATACTGGAAATCCTCATCCTAGGAGTTTCATAAGCTTTCTAAGTTATTCCAATAACTTAAGCTATGTTTGTTACTTTACTCATTGCTTTCATTTCCGTCCTAGTATTTTAGTAACTACTTTAATATATTCCCCTTATATGGAGATCATACAAGTAACGCATTTCACACAAATATGCAGCCTTATCCCTTATACAGTTTACTTCCTAATTACAACTAATATGTAATTTCAAACAATAAATCATTTTCTCCTTTTCATGGAAATGCACTTAAACAAATGACTTCTTGCCAAAGCACAAGCAATATTCACAAAGATTGTAACCTTCTAGCATTCAGGATAGAATGAATAACAAAAGAATAACTTATGCCTGATTAGCGTCCCTTCAAAAGATGACGTCTTAGCACTTCCAGCACTTCTGGTTGTCTGGCAATTCCTTCTCTAGTTGCAGACTTTCCTTTTCAGATTTACTCTCAAATGCCACTTCTCACTCAAAATATAATCACTCAGAAATTGATACTCTCAACTTTCAGAAATAAAGATTGCTCTTAGTAATATGAATGAACTCAGAAATGTAAATGCACTTAGTGATAGCAATGCTCTCAAGAAATATGAATGAACTCAGAAATGTAAATGCTCTCAGGAAATATGAATGATAAAACCCTCTCAGAAAATAGAAGAAAATCGGATTATAAGAAGTGATTGTGAAGAATAACCAGGGCGGCTATATATAGAGCCCCCTGCCCAACAATTTTCCACATTACTTGGCATGTAAACTGCTAGGACTTAACTTTAAATATTTCCACTGTGAAATGTGGTGGATTTCATAGGTGAATCAACCTCCAACAAAACAGAGAATATTTCAAACCTTTGCTCATGTTAAAAATGGTGAATCGACACCTACAGGTGTCTCCAGCAATGGCGCTAATGTTGCAATCTGTTTGATGATTCCATTCCCTGAAATGGTCAAGGTTATTGGCTCTCCACTTTGCCTAAATTTGTGGTTCAGACGACAACATACATGGCTGCATTGCATCCCCAGAGACCTGGTCATGGCGTGCGCTACAGCCCGTGCGCGTATTTTCTTCTTAGCGCAGCATTTCTTTTATTTCAAAAGTTTCACAATAGTTTCCAATGAAATATTTCTTCATTCCACTTTATAAAGTTTTGATTCAAATAGAAGTGAATTAAATAATTTGAGTATTGAAAAAGTCCGATTCAATATTTATGATAAATATTTATCATCTTGGGAAATAAGTCGATCTCCCCTTTGGAGAGCAATTTAGAAAATAAAGCGATTTCCATAAATTGAGAGTTTGATTAAAAAATAAACTCAAGTGATTTTTAATTTAATTTGATTTTCCAATAATGAGATTTAAAAATATAATAAACTCATTATATATATATTATATATAATATATATATATATAAATATTTTAGAGTAACAATTTAATATATATATACATATATAAACATATATCTATATATAAATTGTCAAGCAATAATAATTTAATATTATCAATATCCACATATATCTTAGGTTGTGGGTATATATATATATATATACATGTATATACGTTGGTATATATATTCCCCTATGTTCACGTATATATAAGTATATCGTATAGATGCATTCGTATGAGCATATCCATTTGCCATCATACGTTCGTATCGATATGAATATACCTATGGATACATGTATATACTATACACATGTATATAAGCCCACCTCCTAACCAATATTGTTACCATCATAATGATCGTAATATAATAAACAGATACATAGATAAATGTAATGTCCCCTTCTCAATTGTGATTGATTCAGTTGACCGTTGGCCTATTTCGGAGACCCGTAGGCTACTCGGAGGGGGAAAATTAGTGTTTCCTGTTTTTGAGGAAGTTGTTGCTTGAAGATTGGAGATTGGTTTGCGGATTCTTTCTGGCTTTTCAGAGAGCTTCTCAGTGGTATGGTTTGCTTTGTGATCTGAGCACCTTCATGAATTTACTATTTTTAGTAAATTCTATTTCTGGCAGTGGTCTTGTGGATTTCAATGCAGTTGGCTCTCTTCTTCAACCAATTCAGTTGGTAATTTGATTCTTGGCCTTTGGATGCATTTTTTTGGAGAGATAAGTATTTTAATTAAAATGATGTTATATTTTAATATTATAACCCCTTGGTTTAGCTACATGACTTTATGTTGTTCTGAAAAGGGGGACCTCATGGGTGGACGCATCATCATGAGAAAGTTTAATGTTTCTAAGGCCAAATATTGCTCTTGGAGGTGGGACGCCAACTTTTGAAGAGAAGATAATTTTAAATTAATGAAATATTGCCTTTGAGTTGGGACGCCACTTGTGGAGGGATAAGGGTCAACTCAAATTTGAAATATTGTTTGACTATCTTGGGCGCCCTTCTAGATGCTTCTGAAAGATGCTTGGCAAGTCTATTTAAGGAGGCCTCTTCTCTTCATTTGATCATCTCATATTTTCAGTAAAGTTATGCTGCCGAAATGGTGACAGAGTTGCTTCGAGGAAAGCACACCTCCTAGCTTGGCTCAGCTTCTTGCTTGAAAGATAGCAACTAGTTGAGAGGTAGATTGTAGTCGAGTTGTCTAGGATTGTACTTGAGTTTCCTAGCATCTTAGTTCAGTTTCCTTGCATTCTAGTCATATTTTAGAGTTGCTGATTATCATAGCTGATTGTAAGTTTCATTCATAGATTCAAAAATAAAAATATTGTTGTTCTAGGTGTTTTACCAATCTGATTTCTTGCTAGGGGCGACCTTGAGTGCCAAGTTTCAGATTTTATTTTCAAGTGTTGGATTTTATGGAGCAAAATCGCCCCTCCTTGAGGGTCATACCTTTCTAGTGGTGCTTGGAATTTCATGCAAAAATATGAGTCTTTGGGTCAATTTTATGGTTCATTCTTGGGCGCCAACATCTTAGAAGCATTATGCATTTGGTCTTATATGTTTTGGGTGAGTTTTGAGTGAGTTGTGTGCATTTTAGTGGATTCTAGAGTTGCTGGTTATGCATTTTAAGTTGCAGGTCTGGCAAAAATCTGATTATAAAGTTGGTCCTTTGAGTGGAGTTTTGGGTCTAAGCATTCTTATCAAGCAAGGGGAAGTCTACTATACTATTGTAGCATTATTTAACTCTTAATCCTATGTTCTTGGCAGGCACTCTCTATTTCATTGTAAGCTGAACAGTAGTAGTGTCAGCATTCTCTTTATCTTCTTCTTTGTTCATTGTACTTCCCGCTGAATAAGTGGAAGAGGCTGCTTTCAGTTAGTAGTTTTAGGGATCCTCTGACCATATGCTCACCATCTCTCGGCACCATCCTGGTTAGAGTTACTTTTGGCTTAGCATGCATAAGATCCTCTAACCATATGCTCGTCTACCCTAGACGCATTCTTGGTTAAAGTTCCTTTGCAGTTTTGCATTGCATCCGATCCTTTGACCATATGCTCACACCTTGCCCAACATCAGGATCCTGGTGTACATCCTTGGTTAGAGTTGCTTTCTGCATCGTTTTGGTTTTAGAGCTAACCTTAACGGGTGCGTGTTGATTGTAATTGTAATTGGAAAAACAAAAAAAATTTGGTCCGGTTCATTACAATAAACATCACTTATACATGCATTCAGAAGTAAACAAGACTCCTAATGTCAACATACAAGCCTACGGATGACTTACCTATAACTTCAAACAAACTGACTTAGCTTACTCAGTCCAAGGGACGTGTGTGCATACTCAAATGGTTCTCATTACCGTTTACCCGACCAAGCTCCTCTCCCGAGTGATATTTCTCCTCTGCTTGGAGGAATGGTTCGCACACCTGCATTCAATGACACGCTAACGGGAGTCATACGTTCACAATATAACGGTATACATGAAACATCTTTAAAAGTTAGAATAAACATTACTCTATAACTTTGCATGCATATTCATCAAGAATAACATCAATAGAACTAACATTTAAATGAGACAATCATTAAATGGTGACACATTCATATTGATAACAAGAAACAGCATGTTTTATTCATCACATTGATTCAGTCATTACAATCAATTGCCCTATGCAATAGTAGCTATACAATCGGGGTGTAACAAGCCAACTAGAGATAAGGGTAATCCAATACCTGTGTCTTAGGTTTGCTAAAAACTGAAATCTAGCTATCTGAAAAAAGTTGATCTAGGACATAGCTTAGATAGTTTGGATGTCTCCTCATCCATGATATCATCAATAATTTTGATTGCATTTAACAAAGGGATTTTTTAAAAAGGAAAAACCATATCAAAATTAACAATGGTGTCATCAGTTTCCACCCTCTCCTTCACAAATGTTGCAAATTATTCTGAGTTTGTTGCACCCCTACAAAACTTTCAATAGCAAGTCTCTTTTGTGTTGGTTGTCATGTTCATTTTCAAATTATCATAATGTAATGCCTAATATCAAGATTTCAGCTGTGTATTGTTCTTCCTTCTCAATATTGTGTTGCCCATTTGCCAAATTCAAATGTACGAATAGCTAGCATTGAGGGACAATCTAAGAGAAATGAAGCCGGGCTAAGAGTTTGTGCAAGCAGGTAGAGCAGGTTGAAGCGCTTAGATCAGTCTTCTGATGTCTGAAGGTGACAAAGACTGAAAAAACATACACCTAGGAGTGTTGATGGTGACATGAGTGCTCCAAATGCACACCTAAGAGAGTCAAGACATCTTTTTAGTGAGCAGATTGAGTGCCTGCATGTGATGGACATCATCCAGCTGACAAGAGCAATGAAAATAGGCACCTAGGAGTTTTTAAGCGTCATAGATGCTCAATAGGCACACCTAGGTCAGAATATCAGTCTTCTAAGTGGCAAGAAAGGTTGAAATGGGCACTTAAACATGTAAAGGGCATCTTAAAGTAACAAAGACAGCTGATATACATGTCTCAGATCAAACACAATAACTTAATGACAGATTGGTGTGCTTGAATGCTAGGAACAGATTGTCAAGTGGCAAACACAAGTGAATCAAGTGCCGTAAGACATGTGAGGTACCTTTTAAGTGGCAAGAGTGGATGTGAAGCACACCTTAATTGAGGTTTGTGAAGGGTCAGTGGTAGATGGAGTCAATATGCATGCCTAGTAGTGCAAAGGGTCCATCAAATGACAAACATGCTGAGAAAGCATGTGTGGAGTTTTCTCAATTGGAAGATGTAACAGATTGGCACACATAAGGTTTGAAATGCATTCTTATTGAGAGATCTGACCAAAAGGGTGCCTGGGATGCTGATTATGACAAGGTCACCTACAGGGTGCGCCTAGCAAGTAATATCATGTTTTTAAATGATAAGGATGCATAGAAAAGGAGCCTCAATGAGTTTGTATGCGTCTTAAGTGACATATAATGATAAAAAAGGTACCTGGGTGTTAGAAAGGATCTTTAAAGTGTCAACAATAGTAGAAAAGAGCATATGACTTATGAGTTCAATCTTTAGGTGGCAGGCATAGGAAGAATAGTTGCTGGAGATGATTACAAGTAGAACAAATAGCTGATAGAAGCACCTAGGTCTGTTGTGACAAAATCGCGTATAGGGCATGCTTCGGCAATAAAGGCAGTTTCATAAGTGTCAAGTGCAGGTTATAGGGCACCTCCTTGACGATATCATTGAGTGTAACTGACAAAGATATCATAAACAAGTGCTTGAAGGGATCTTGGAGTGGCAGATCAGACTCAAAGGTGTGCCTGAGAGAAGAGATCAATTTTTTAAGTGTCAAAGTCAGCCAAAAAGTATGCCAAGTTATGTTGCTATGTTTCCAAGTGGTAGAGATGTATGAAAGGGGTGTCTTGAATCTAAAGGACAGAGTTTGGAAGACATATTTACCAAAATGGGGAGCTTGAATGTAATGAATGACAATTTAAGTGACCAAGACACCCAAATCAGGTGCTTAGAGGATGAATAGCAGAGTTTTAAGCAGCCAACAAAGGTAAAAATGGTGCATGGAAGACTACAGTCAGTCTTTGACAGGTTTAGGAGGCAGCAGCAACAAAATGACATGCCTCGGGCAGATTTTAGCATGTTTCAGAAGTCAATCAGAGGGTAGAAACAGTCATGTAATGCTCCTAGCAAGTCAAGGATCCCATTTGAGAGTGTAAGGTTTCATAAATGCTGCAGATTTATGTTCAATAACAAGTTTGCAGGGCAGTTTACAGTCATTCAGGGGAGGGATATTGGCACATTGTGCCAGCTGCCTAGGATTTGGCCAAGGCAAACAAGCACATGCAGCTGCTCAAGATTTGTTAAATGCTAACTTGTGGTTATGGCCTAGGATTTTGGTATATCTTCATTCTAGGGTTTCAACTTTAGTTTTCAGTTTTGATGAAATCCTAGGACAATCGCTGTTTAGTATGTAGATGGATCAGAATAGTTAGGTTTGGTGAAGTTGTCCACAACAAGACCGAGGGTTTAATCTGCTTTGTTTCTATGGATGATATTAGATTCAAGTCACCAGGTTTGTTTGGTGAAGTCTCATGGTGGTTAGAGTTTCATTGTTATTCAAAAATCTGTCAGGTTTCAGAGCAAAAAGCTGCATTAGAATCATTGAGGGCATCAAAGCATCAAAACACTATTTTTGGCAGTTGCGATTTTGGAGGCCCTATTTTTGGATAAAGTGCTATGGACCTCTTTTTAGGTCATTTTTTGTAGATTTTATTTCTTTGTTTAGGATTAATTTTTTCTTTAAATTACTTTCTTTCATGCTTTTCGAGAAGTTCTGTGTGTTTGTGCTTTAAAACATTGATTTTTGGTATAAAATTATGATTATCCTAAGCCCTGAAAAATTGGTATTTTGTAACCTATAAATAAGTGCTTTGAGCAGAAGACATTAAGAATGATAGTTGACACTACATTTATGCTATTGAGATATCATTCCATTTGTTATTCTTGAGTTTGTGTTATTTCATTGATTAAATCAAAACTGAATAATAGTCAGTCTTTGTATTGATGTGGTTTGTTCATCTAAGTAGTAGCCTTGCATATAACTTAGCTATTTAGTACTTGAAATTATTTGTCATCTTGTGTTGAAGCTGTTATTTCTTTTGAGATCTTGTATGCATCAAATTGCTTGTCTCTATTCTAGCCAACAGGAAAGTGTTGTCATTTGTAGTGTCAATCTTTGTATTGATGTGGTTTGTTCATCTAAGTATTAACCTTGCATATAACTTAGCTATTTAGTCCTTGGAATTATTTGTCATCTTGTGTTGAAGTTGTTATTTCTTTTTAGATCACGTATGTGTCAGATTGCTGGTCTCTACTTTAGATTAGTTGTTTTCATTCAAAATCTATAAAATCTTTCTTGTGAGACAAGAGCTATTATTAGTCCTTGTGCTCATACCTGAGTCAAAAAGACAGGCAGATAGTTATTTCTTTTATGCAAAAATCTCCTGAAGAAACATTCTATAGTGTGAATAATTATAATTTGTCTATAGCTCAGTGTCTAGGGTAGTTTAGAGCTTAGGGAGCTTCACCCTATAATTTGAACTTTTGAAGAGAGGTTTTCCCTCACATACTATTCTGGATTGAGTTGTCTTGAAAAATATTAAATGCAAACAAAGTTCTTAAAAAAAGAGTTGTTCTTACCAACAAACAGTTTTAACTACTTCATCAGGCATGTTGAAAATTTGGAAGTTGTTATGATCGAGAGTGGCAACTGCCCACAATTGGCTGAACTGGAACTCCTTCTTTATGTATCTTTGGCTGCCCATAAATCCTTGAAGTTATTTATTTGCTGGGAATCAGAAAATCCTTTAGGTCCTTGTTTAGGATTGAATTCGATATTGCTTTCTTGACTTCTTTGACATTTTCTTGCTCAACTACTTGTAACTTTCACTGTTTAGAAGGTGATCTTCCATCTTAAAGAGAGTCTATCTTATTCATGACCATTACTGCATTGCCTTTCTCCCCTGTTGTGACAGCCAGATCTGGATCTTTTCATAGGTGCTATATTGGTTTGAGCTCATCAACGGGCATATTTCTTTTGGGGACTCTTGTAGATTTCATGACAATAGAAAGTCCTGTCTCACTACTTCTGAAGTGTCAACCAGTAAATCTTTTGTCACACATTGCCAACCATGAGTTTTTCCATCGGAATGTACTTAGGTGCAACAACCAATCTAGGGCATTCTTTTATGCACTTACAATATGCTGGTCCAAAATTTAAGAAGGGAGATTAATTACCAGATTGCTGTTGTTTAATTGCAGCTTGTCAATTGAGGAAAAAGAAAGCCACAAGAAGAAGTTTAGATCAACAGATGGGAAGCAAGAAATAGTATACATGGAAGAAGAGGAAACAGGCACATTAAATTATCAGAAAGAGGAGCTGAAAACACAGTTTAACTAGAAAATGGATCTGTAGGATGAGGAAGGATCGGCAGAAAACAGTTAAAGGTTCAAGATTGAAAGTAAATTTTTCACTTTTGTTATGAATTTATGAGGAAGGATGAGAAAAAAGCATTTATAGCGTCCAGATTAAAAGACAATATTTTCCTTTTTGTTATAACACATTAGATTTAGTTATTTAGTGTGTTGTTCATTGGATTACCAATTGAATCCAGATGAGGCTTAGAATTTCTTAATGTGATGACACATTAATGGACTCTCCCATGGCCTTAAGATCATAATGGTTTACACTTTACTGTCTTTCCTTTACTGTCTTTCCTTGCATTTGGTGTCTTAACCATTATCTCCATAAAAAAGGTGCTATTTTAGTGGAATACATTATGAAATGTCTCCCGTTAATATCAAAGCTGCAAACTTTTATATCTTTCTACAACTCAATCTAACATTTTTCCTTCCTATTCTTTTATAACATGTAAACTCTTTTGCTCTGCCTCCATGGTGATTTATGGTTATTGAGCTTGATCCTGATTATTTTGAGTTAGAATGAACTTAGGTTGTCATTTGATTGCAGGTTGGATGCCCAGGATAATCGAGCAGTAATCTTAGAGAGATGAATGTTGTTTTGTTCCTTACACCAAAGTCTGAGGATTAATACATTGATTTGTGAATATCTTGTTTTCTGCTATATAATTCTTTCCTTTTCTTCTGTTGTCCAAGGATAGCAGTGTTTTGTGTAGTCTAGGTCAATCGTTTGTGTTTCTATTATGAGCTCTATTACGGTGTCTTTAATTTTCTTGTTGAATCTTTGGCTGCCTTTTTTTCCCTTATGGCTCAGGATTGCAGTGAAGTCACCAGCTTGATCGTGATAATTTTGAGTTAGAATGAACTTAGCTTGGCATTTGATTGCAGGTTGGATGCTCAGGATAACTGACCAGTAATCATAGAGGGATGAATTTTGTTTTGTTCCTTGAACCATAGTCTGAAAATTAATACATTGATTTGAGAAGAGAATTTTATCTAGTTTTTCTGCTATATATTTCTTTCCTTTTCTTCTGTTGTCTAAAGGTAGCAGCATTTTGTGTAGTCTAGGTCATCATATTGGTTACTACAATGAGCTCTATTAAGGTGTCTTTTATTCTCTTGTCGAATCTTTGACTGCCATTAATGTCCTTAGGACTCATGATTGCATTGAAGTCACCCATGAAAATGAGGTTTTAAGAGTACACTAGTGCCCAAATATTTAGTTCTTCAATATAGTTGATTCTCAGTCTCAGGTTCCCCTTTAGGGTGATATATTTTTTGCAATATACAAGTGCAGAATTTTTTCATAGAAGTAAATAAAACTGATTACCCCCAAATATAAGAGTTGTGTGAAATGGTTACATATGATCACTAACTTGTGCTTTCACAAGAGTACATTTGTTTGCTATCCCAAAGCCTTGACAATTTTGCCTATTTGATGCTATCAAAGCAGGTAGTTTCCGGTAGGAGCATGATGTCAATTAGTTTTCTTTTACTTTGAAGGATATGTTTTTGGTTGGCAAGAGCTGTTGACCCTGCATTGCAGTACAAAATTTGCATTATTGTATTGAATTTGGGTCTGATATAACCATATCTTCTGCCTCTTCATTTTGGTTAGTCTTGGGTCTGATATATCCATGTCTTTTGCTTCTTCATTGTGCTTTGACAGAGTTCCTTTGGCCCTCAAACATTGTCCTTGTTGGGCTGCTTGCGCCTTGAATATAATCTCTTCATGGGTGATTTGACACTGTTTTTTTTGGGTGATAGCTATTACCTATGGATCTCTTATTTCTGGTTCACCTATAACAATGTTTAACTCTATCTCTTCCATAATTTCCAAGGCTGCAAAGGGATTTGTGAGCTGAATTTTGTGCACCTGCATTTGTTGCTCTTTTCTTTTCCTTTAGTATGGTTTGCTAATGTTTTTGGACATCTGCATTTGATAAATTTTTTTTGTTTTAAAGATTTAAGGAACATTTTGCTCCCTCTTCCTTTGCTGGGGTCTTGGCTATGGCTCACCTTAATTGGAATCAAAGTTTCTCGGCTTCCTTGATGAGGGCAGACTCTTGCTAGACGATTATGTTCATGGCAGAATCTGCAGCAGAATAGGAAATTTTCATGGTCTAAAGGCTACTCCCATTTTATTTCGGAAGTGTCAAGAATGAGCCATTCGGAAAGTGTCCAAACCTATATTCACACATTTTTTGGCATAGTTTCAGATCTTGTTCCTGGTCATCTTAGAAGCCGCTATGTATTCTCCTGTTGCCCCACCTATGTTTTCTAGCTCCTCCTGCCAATATCCACTTGGTAGCAATGGAAGGTAGACCAAAACAAGGACAATGTGTGGTAAATCATCTATTGGGTTGAAAGCAGGAGCCCAATTTTTCATGAAGAGGCTAGATTTGTTGAAGAACTAAGGATCTCCTTGGAAGATTGTCTTTTCCCTGCTTTGAGATGAAGACTGCCATGAAGTACCCTTTGGGCATCTTTAAGAGTCCAGTTCTCTTAAATCCACGCCCTTAGGGTTCTAGGTCCAAAGAAATCACTCATAAATTTTCAGATCAGGGATCTTTTTTTCAACTTCCATAATTTTTGTTCCATTTCTTCCAGAGAGAAGTTGTTTCTTGGTCCAGTATACATTTTCAGATAGCAGACATTTTCCTCTTTGGCTGGGAAATTTGGCCTACTAATGGTTCTCTTTGCATGATCTTGCATAAATCCTTTCACCTTTTCTATACTAATCTCTATCAATTCTAGCATCGTTGCATTCTTCAAGGACCTCTGGTTTTGTAGAGGGTGGTTCTAGAAGGAGGTCGTGGCCTTGTTTGTAGGATTGTAATGGGTTCTCAGCAGCATCTTGGAGATTTTTTCAGTTTGATTTTGGTAAGAGGTGGGCGTAAAATGTTTGTATCTGATCAGAAGAATATTGCATTGATCAGAGAAATATCATTTGGTGGTTAACTGCCTGATGTTAGAGGGCTAAACCATTTATGCAAGGATAGAGATTGATTGGTATGAGAGGTAAGTATACAGGGTAGATGTCTTCAGACATATATATAGATGGGATTTTTGTTTCATCTATTGTTCGTTACTCAAGTGCAAAAATAATATTTCATATACGATGTGTACCCCTCTTCACCTTCCCCCTCCCCCTCTCTCCGTATGTTAAAGTGAATGGTTATGGAAAGCTAATGGAGTAGATTGTTTGTTTCGTCTTAGCATTACCCCAGAGAAGTGAAGCAGATCTTAGGTAAACAAGGAAACCTGTTATGACATCATGTAATTAGTTCCATTCCCTGAGACCTTGTCCCAAATCTGAAATGTTGGCCTGAAGATAAATTATACTCTTGAGGGATTATATTTCTGTTTTTTTCTTTTTTTGAATTTACAGAAAGCTCATATATAGACACGGAATAGCTTTCATTATGAAGATACTGTTCAAATTTAAGCTTCTCTGCTAGATTATGAGTCTTATAATTTGGAGTTGGTAAACGTACTTTTTAGTTCGAATTGTTCCTAGAGTGGGCCTGTTAAATACACTTAACAGAGAAAATTTAGGATCATTTTCCCTTTGTTTTCTAACCCTTTTCTCATTTTCCTCTATTTTATTCTTACTATCTTATACTATATTCTAGATTTGGTTAATTTGTATCCACAAATGCATTATCACAATTTTTCCATTCTATAATACCTTGAGTTATCAATTTTCTGATTTGAAACTATTAACATTCTTGAGAACTTTCTTTGTTGAGTCTTTGGAATTTACAAAAGCTCCTGCATATAATAAAAAGTGTTACGAACATATTCTTTCAAATTTGAGAATGTCTCCGCTTGAGCATTTTAATTATGATAGAATACCTTTCAACTTATTGGAAGCAAAACATGTATTTTCTATTCCAGTTGTTCTTGGAGTGAGCCTGTTGGATTTATGTTACAGAGAAAAGTCAAGACCATTTTAACTTCCATCATTTCATAAATAGTTTTGAATACAAAAGAATGTCTAATTTGGTTCCTTGTACAAGGTTTTTGAGAATGAGCACAAACTTTCAAGAGATAATCTCGAAGGTGGTGCTAGTTGGGCGCTAGAGCTATGTGGTCAAACCATGGGGTGCCCTATTATTGTGGAGGAATTGACCCAACATCGACAAATGATTATAAAGGTTAGATGAAAAATAATTTACAATCTTAATCGTCTTGATTCATTTCAGTTTATTTTTTAAATAATGTTCTTGTTTGCAGATGGTTTGTGAGGAACAGGAACTCTTCCTTGAAATAGCAGACATCATTCGGGGCTTAGGGCTTACTATTTTGAAAGGCACCATGGAAGTTCGTAATGAGAAGATTTGGTCACACTTTATTGTTGAGGTAGAATCATCAATGTTGAAAGACTTATTATTGAATTATACTTGGAATCAGTAGAGATGCATTGTAATTATGATCTGACATTTTTCTGTTATCTTCTTAACTTTGCTTTTCAGCCTGCCTTACATCTCAATCCAAACATTATTAAATTCTGCATAAACTAAAGAATATTTAAAAATTTACCACCATCATATCAGATAACTTCTCCTTGAATTGTTTGCTTAATGGAAGACAGCCCTTTTCTCTTGAATTGACAAACTTTAGGCATAAACACTTGGTAGTATCAGTGATGAACACAGATGGAGGGCATTTCCTGGTTTATTTTTTGGGTGATGAACCAATTTGGAGAGTTCCCCTTGCACTTGAATGGTCAGCCATTTTTTACCTGCCAATAATAGATATTTGGTATTAATATTTTGCATGTTGAGTAGGATTAATATTCTGTTTTAGAAATTCTTTAACAAGGTCGAAAAATAACACTTTTCACTGCATTTCATTATTTTATTGAAACTCAGGCTACCTATTTATCACAATAAATCTCGTGTAGCATTTTTCTTGCTTGAATAAGAACAACAGTAAATTCTTCTATCTAGCACATAGATTCTTCTATGTCCATGAACTTGGGATCCCATTTCCATTGAGGCCAATGATTTCAATATTTGGTCTCTCTATGTGATGTGTCCATAGTTTGGGAGTTTGATTTTTCTTCATTATGTGCCCTTTCTGGGGGAATCCATTATTCCCTTGATTGGAATCAAGCCCTTTTGCTTTGACACATCATCTGTTGGTGAGTAAATAATACCTCTTGAAATAATTTAGAAAGGTTAGGGATGGGTGACCTATCACTTGACATGTTTCCTAAACTAGTTAAAGCTGAAAGTCTGCTGATTACATGTAATATTAGCAGTAAATCACATAGCAAAACAGACTAATTCATACAACTGTTGGAAGTCTGAAAACAGACTACTATCAACCACTTCCCATCCTGGATTATCTTTTTCAAAGGTTGCATAAATCTTTGTTACAGGATTTAGTTTCTTTGGGTGTTTGTAGCTGGTTGTCTATATAGCTGAATAATTTGAAGTATTTAGTCTGGCAATGTGCTCACGACTGAACTCTTTAATTTAGCCACCCTTTGAATTCCATATCAGCAACTTTTAGCTTTATATACATTTCAAGTAAGAGAAGTCTAGATTTAATTTTAGGAATATGTATCAGCCACTTTCTCTTGATGTCCATATTCATTATTGTTTGTGTGAGTGCAGGCAAATCAAGATGTCCACAGGGTGGAGGTTTTGTGGTCACTTGTACAATTATTGCAGCCTAACTCCAAGAACAGATCAATAACATGTATTTAGCCTGTTTTACTCAGGTCTCAGGACATTGACAGTAATTCTCAATCATACAATATTCTGTAGCAATTTCTGCAACACTCCTCCTTTGATGTAGATGACACATGGAGCAGTAGTTATGATTTATGCAATATACTACACATATCTCCAATATTCTCCTTCAACCATAGCTGGAGGTTGCAGACTTAACTAGCCATGTGTATGAAATAAAATCATGGCTGATCTAGCTTCTGATTTTGCAAATGTGAATAAGTTTATTAATGACTTACTGATGAATTGGTCTGCCTCTTGTGAATATCACTGTAAAGCAAGTCGTTTCTAGAACTTCCAGGATTTGTTTTTTCTGCACGAATGAAACCAAGTTAACATTGCAAATAGCGTTTTCATTTTCTTTCCATATGGAAGAATGAGATTAAGTCATTGTGAAGTTCAATTCACAACTATGACTGAAGATATTGTAAAGGCCTTAGTATTTAACCTGTTTCTTATCTACTGGGAAATTTTCTTTTGAACACTTCCCCACTTGTAATATATTTTGGTTATTATATTCTGAATATCGATGGAAACTTTTTCCATTTTGCTTTCCAGTTGAACATCTAAGCATTTCATGGTATTATGAAAGGCTTACAAATTTGTTTAGGTGCTATTCTAAGTTCTAACAGTTTAGAAAATTAGAATATTCTTTATGGAAATGACATGGATTCTGTTTTCTTATTGAATTCAAAATTGTACTTATATCAGAAAGAATGCACTCTTTATTGAAATTTTTGTTTTACTTCCATTTACTGGTAGCATGCTCGTGGTTGTTGCTGTTAAATTGCCATTCTAGGTGAAATAAAAGGAAAAGTCTGGGGTAGTGTTCATGTCCATAGAAAATTCCGTGGGACCCTTGAAAAAAAACGCTAGGAGCTTGATAAGGAGCAGATAGACGAGCTGAAAGGATAGCAGAGCAGAGAAACAATAAATTTTGGGAAGAATAGAGAGAAGGGTGGCGTGACAGAGACATTTGGAGAGCAGAACTGAGAAGGCGGTGGCAACTAGGGCATATTTTCTTGCCTATTTCAGACGCCATACATCTGGATGCCTCAAACCCAGGTTTTGAATCCTTTTTCTAGTCGCAGTTTTGATTTTTAAAATTGTATCCTCGGTAAAACCCTCTTATAAATGTTTTGGATTAATTTTGAAAAATCATAGGAATGGTCGCTGCTGTTGAAATTAATCTCATTTCTCCTCTATTCTCTTCTATAAACTGATGTTGTGTGAAAATAAGTTAGTACCTGATGTTGACCTATAGTTATCTTTCTTCCATTGATTTTCCTTTTCAATGTCAATGCTTTCCTGAAGTCTGAAGCAATCTGAACAAACAAAATGTGAATATATTAGAGTTTTGGCCTGGGACATATATAAGGAAATGTGAAAAAAAAAATCCAGTATGCATTCCATTGTTAATTAAATCCCATAGACAGCTATTGGGTGAAGTGTCTCGTTGCAAACAAAGCAACAATCTCTAAGCTCGAAGACTCTTAACCCTGACACCTCTAAAACTTAAAGGGGAGAGCAAAATCTGCAATACTTGCTCTATATAATGACTACTCCTTGTATAATTTTCAGCCCTGAAGTGACCCACTGCAAAGTATTCCTTCCTTCGTGGAGGTTCCCCACCATTACCCAAGGCAACTACAACCGCCAAGGTGTTGTAGCATCTATCTTGTACAACACATATAGCTTAAATTAAAATTATCAGTGTTACCCGGGGACGCGTCCCCAGGTCTAAACCCCCCGTCCTCGTCCCAAAAACAGCCAGGGGGACGGCAGCAGTGTACCATGTTCTTTTTATTTTGATTTTCATAGCGTAATTGAAAAAAAAAACTATATTGGCAATGAATTCTTAACAAAAATGTTATAAGCTAAGTTTCTATAATGTATATATGCATGCTTTATCCTTGTATTCATATGAATATTTAATGTTTGCCTATATATTTGTAAGAGACCAGGTGTCTCTCAACCCCAACTATGCTGAATAATAAAGTTTTTTGTCTTGTGTTTGATGGATTTGTGCTTTTCTTTGTGTTTTGATCATATATTGCCAATGGTTTGATACAACAATATAATGCAGCAAAAATAGGAGATGTTGCAATAATAATTTTTTTTACTCAAAACTGAAATTGCATTGGAAATACACAGCTGAAAATTCCAGATTTTTATACTAGCTTAAATACTCATTATTTTCATAATATATTGACAACCCAATTCATAAAATAACCCCTATTATCTAAAACAACAATACCCAAAAAATCTAGGAGTTACAATTTATGAACTCACAGGTAAACATGCCTTGAAACCCTCTGATCAGCTACAGCAGACTTCATATCAGCATACTGGCAAATTCTGGAAATGATCACAGCAATAGAAACCCTCTCAAAATGTTGATGAAGCAACACCAACCAAGCACATCACTGTAGCGAATCACTGTAGCATTTTTACTGTAGCGTGGGTACTGTTCACGCGTCACTGTAGCGCCAACACAAAGCTTGGAAACTGATCGTTAATAGCTTCCAATGATGAATTTTCGGGTCTGCACTTGAAAGACCTTCAATAATCTTCAAACCCTAAATAAAATCTTCACTTTTAAGCACAAATCGAACTTCTGGATGAAGCTCTCCTGAATGCCAAATTCAATGGATATTTCACCACCTCAAATGGCTGCAACACTAAAGAGTTTATCGTTCTTTAATGGCTTGAGAGACAGAAACCCTAGGCTTCTCCTTCTCAGAGAAATTCTCATCGAAACAAATGCTCAATCATATCATAATGAATTCTTTTTACCCTTTGAAAGCTTATATAGCTTCCTTGAGAAAATCGACCCATTTTGGCTTTTAAAAAATATTTAAATATTATAATCTTCATCTTGCATTTAATACCATCACATTACCTTGGTTTATGTGCACATAATCATTTAATAACATTAAATGCACTTTTAATGTGTCATTGGCCCCTTTCGAATATAAAGTTAATTTATAACTTTATATTATAATCCCTTTTAATATAAAGTCATTTTATAACTTTATATTATAAACCTTTTTAATTAAAATCATTCATGACACATTAAATATTAATATCTCCATAAATATGCATCCGTTAGCCATGCCAACTGAAACCAAGGTCAATTTTGCCAAACTCTGAGTGATCAGACGCCCTGCCAAAAATAGTAACTCCTGATAGCTGACTTGCTATAAATAGTAAGTACACACCATTGAGTCTAGAAACAATTGCAAAGGTCCAATCAACGGTCGATACTGCAAATATGCTCTGTTCAGGTGCCTTGCTAAAATTGGAAACCCCGACTCCCAAAATAGATTTACTATAAATAGTAAGTATGCCAAACTGAGTCAAATAACCCATGCAAAGGCCAAAACTTGAATCCAGTTGAGGAGTAATGTCTCTAATTACCGGGTAATTGCCATATGAGACCCTCTATCTATAATTGTTAGCCTACGAGGGTCAAATGATAGGCTAATTCTTACGAACTCTAATGCTCGCAAAATGGGGACATTATAGTCCGCCCTCCCTGAAATTGCTTGTCCCCAAGCAATCTCCACTGCAAAGAAACTCTAATCCTCGGAAGGCCCAAAAGAAAAACTGTGAAATGTCCCACACATCCCTAACCAACTTCTGTAGCACCAGCATAAACATAGTTGCGCAAAATATCCCAGGATCCCAAACCCGGAATGGAAGTCTGCCATGCCTAACACCCTTCGACTTCCTCTGCGCTACTCTGATCTCAACTTCACCATGCTCGAAGTGGTGAAGCAATCCACTGGGACCCATCCAAAACACAGTACCAATCCTGTCGCCACCTAGATCCCACCATAATCTGTACACACATCCAACCATACTGTGGGAATATGAACATCGGAAAGTATTTGTATCACAACTATCTCCATCCTCTGCTAGACTCCCATGGATGTGTTGACTAACCAAACCATCATGTCCACTAGCATTGTAATCACCCTGTAACCATGTATCCGTATGAAACCACTGTGACACTAAAGTAGCAACCCCTGTCGGGTACATCTCATCATGATGGATAACTGATTGCTGCCCCTGCAAGTAATCTCCTGTAAATAACTGAGTCGGGTACTTGTAGCCGCTAATCCCATCTTCGGAAGATGGTAACTCTGCACACAGTATTGGGCCACTCCCCTCAACTGCACCCAAAGAAAAATCCTGTGCATAAGGATTGTGCATCAAATACAGATCAGGTACTAGTGGATCAAAAGTAAAACTATAGGCACTCCTCACTAAGTATACACTGCAAAACTCCTTTGTGATATCTATTTGGAATTTCGATGCACTAGGAAAATTCCAAACACTGCGATTATCGCGCAATCCTGAACTGGTTTCAGGAGTGTTATTGGCTTCCAACTTGAAGAGTGGATTATCATAGGTCGAACCACCATCCAACTCAAATAACAGATTATTCACAAATTGCACAATCATTCTATTATGATTTGAATCATCCACTACTGAGCCCTTGGAACAATAGATTAAATCATACTCCTGAATTGGTTCATCAAACGACCAATCATGATCAACTGCATGGGATGAAATAACTGATTTGCTTTCAGAAAAGGGAAACAAATCATCATGAGAACCGATCTCCCACCTGAATGGTATTCTGCCTACCTCCTGTGAAGAAGATGGAGTAGTGTCGAGAGTTGTCACACAACTCTTTGATGAATCAACTATTATGTTGCAAGAGCTAACAATAATCGCCCCTGCAACACCTGTCATGGGACTAACCTCAGGAAAACCAGGTGTAACATGTGGTTCCGTGCAACTTTCAACCAATGCACTCGTCCCATCTGTATCAACTGCCCCTGTAACCGTGATGGATGTAACCACATCCTCACTACAACCTGTGGATATATGATCCTCACTGACTGCCAGTGTATGTAACTATACTGTAACTGCAGCTAGTCGAGATTTTGCCAAACTTAACTCCACGGTAAGCTCGTCCAACCGTGACTGAGACTCCTGAAGGGCCAACTGGATGCTCTGCAACGAGTCCATAGTCACCTCAAGCTCATGAGTGAGCTCATCGACCTGCTCCTCCTTTCCCTTCAATGCATCATAACAAATGCAATCCCACTCGAGAAGAAAATCCCTGTCCGCAAGTAGTTTTAGGTAATTTTGTTTCATCATTCCAATTGCTTCTCGTAGTGCATGTATCTCTGCAAGGGAAAAACCACTATCACCGTGCTCATCTGTCAAAGGAGTACTCCAACCATAGGTAGCCAACATCTGACGAGCAACATCAAAATGCTCAATGGTTGTAGCAATCATATTGTCATTCACTTTTAGTTGCCCAACCAAATGATGAGGACTCTATAGCTTATGACCCCCATACAAGTTTTTCGGTTCACAATCTGCACTATGATATGAGGTTGATTCATCATCACTCACTACATGATAAGCAGCATCATGTGTGCTTTCATCCATGCACACCTCAACATCTAAGGTACTGCTGCTATGTACCTCAAAGGATGGCTCAACTGGCAAGGTAGAAGTTGCTGGTATGACAGTATCTTCACACACTTCCACTCCCAAAGTAACTGCATGCCCATCCAAAGCACGATCCTGGGATTCCATATCAACATATGAATCTTCTAGCTTGTTTTCAAAGGTCTGATCTGGAAAATCAGACTCACCATGACATGAATCCTCCACATACAATGCATCATTAGTACCCAATTCCTGAGTACTTTCATGTGACAATTCAATAGGATCATTTTACACATGTGAAAACACTGTTGTCTCGACCCATTTTGGCTTTTAAAAAACATTTAAATATTATAATCTTCATCTTGCATTGAATACCATCACATTACCTTGGTTTATGTGCACATAATCATTTAATAACATTAAATGCACTTTTAATGTGTCATTGGCCCCTTTCGAATATAAAGTTAATTTATAACTTTATATTATAATCCCTTTTAATATAAAGTCATTTTATAACTTTATATTATAAACCTTTTTAATTAAAATCATTAATGACACATTAAATATTAATATCTCCATAAATATGCATTCGTTAGCCATGCCAACTGAAACCAAGGTCAATTTTGCCAAACTCTGAGTGATCAGACGCCCTGCCAAAGATAGTAACTCCTGATAGCTGACTCACTATAAATAGTAAGTACACACCATTGAGTCTAGAAGCAATTGCAAAGGTCCAATCAACGGTCGATACTGCAAATATGCTATGTTCAGGTGCCCTGCTAAAATTGGAAACCCCGACTCCCAAAATAGTAACTTACTATAAATAGTAAGTATGCCAAACTGAGTCAAATAACCCATGCAAAGGCCAAAACCTGAATCCAGCTGAGGAGTAATGTCTCTAATTACCGGGTAACTGCCATATGAGACCCTCTATCTATAATTGTTAGCTTACGAGGGTCAAATGATAGGCTAATTCTTACGAACTCTGATGCTCGCAAAATGCGGACATTACAATATTTTAAATTTTTCTATATCTTATATAGCCATCCCTGGCCGTCCCCAAATTTGGCCTGAAAATTTGGAAACTTGGGGACTCGTTCCACTGTCCCCTGCCATCCCCGTCCTGGAAACTTGGGGTAACACTGAAAATTATTCAAGAAAGTTCCTTCTTGAAATCATTCTAAAAGAGTTGCACTAGAGAAACTGTAGAATGTATGCAACACATTGATGTGGAAATGTAAATGATCCCAAAGATTCGAAGATAAAGAAAGCAAACCCTGCAATCCAATGTTAACAATCTGCACATTATTGTTCTCCATTGTTGGCTGCTAGGACAGTCATTCTTAATCACCTGCCTAATTTTTGTTATGTATTGTTGGCTGTTGGACAATCATTCTTAATCACATGGCTAATTTTTGTTATGTATTGCTAGTTGCTAGGATAGTCATTTCTAGTCAAAATGACTAATTCGGTTATGTTATGAGAAAACAATTACCTACAAGTCCATGCCTTGGAAATATACTTTGATAGATTGAACATAAGTAGGGATTCATCCACACACTATAAAAACGACGATTAGTTATCCCTACCTCCAATTGAAAAGAGTCTGAGCGTGTATTGCTCTCTCTTGAAATACCTTTTTAAAAGCCATCCATGGTTGTAATTGAGCTTGGAACAGCTACAATACCTTGTGAGCTGAGGGAATGGTAGTAGCAATTGTCACTAAGGTGTAGTGAGTTGACTACCTTGTCAGATTTTGTGAGGGCTAAATGGTTACCTTTTAATTGCTAAATAACTGCCATGATGAAATTTGGAAATATATGGAAGTGAACCTCTCATGTCTTACAACATCAAAATGGTAGTTGAACCAAGAGGTGGTTGGGCTTGGAACCTACTTATTTTGAGAACCTATCTTCCAGTTATAGAGCTAAGCATGAGTCAAGGAGCAATGCTATGATGCTCAAGATTGACAGTAGTCAGGGAGCAGTACTATGACGCTCAAGATTGACAGTAGTCAAGGAGCAATACTATGGTGCTCGAGATTGACAATAGTCAAGGAGCATACTATGCCAACTATGGATGACCTTGGTTGCTTAGTCATCCGATGGACTACAGGGAAGAGAGTTCCTAATGAAGCACAAGTAGGTAACAAATAGGACTCACCTCGTAATATTATGATTGATGTGGAATGGTATCTTAAGTTTAGCAGTGGTAGGTGTACCTTGGGAATTGGTCACTAGGAAGTTAATCCATACATTGTACGTGGGTCTGAATGTCAACTCACTCTCACCACGAGCCACATAATCTGCTTGGAGGGGTGGATAGGGATTGTATCCATTTTGGTTGGGGTTATTTTGCACCCCCCCCCCACCACAACAAACCAGTGTAGACCATGAACAAAGAGCCTTCTTGAATCACAAAACACTTAAGGTATGTTGTAGTTCATGTTAGCGGCTAACCTTCCATTGAACATTGTAGTAAGCTTGTAGTATTGTGAAGGTTGTGTAATTGACATGATGGTTAATAATTACATGCTTGAACTAACCTTTTTTTGTTTTAATTGTTAGCTAATTCCCTATATCCATGCTTGCAATGATAAAACAATAAAAAAATTGTGTAGAATTTTGGATCTTGTTGGGGTTGTTGTCACATAGGTATTAGAGCATAGAACTCGACCCTAGGACCTAGGTTCTCTCTTTTGTTACACTAATATGACTGTTTGGTATTGGTAATCATGGGCCATGGAAGAAAAGGAAAAGGAAAGAAGGCGGCCTTGAAAAAACATCTCAACAAAATGACCTCGAAGGATCCAAGGCCCCTATTATCGTAGGGCCAAAAACTAAAATAGAGACCATATCTGACATTGAGCCATTAGCAAAAACCATCAAGCAACTAAAAATCCAAAAAGGAAAGGAATTGGCCAAACCTAACAAGATTCATGAACCACCAACGGAATGACCTTCATCAACCCTTAAAACCAAGCCTTCAACTATTAGGGACTTCCCTTTTGGTTGTGGACGCAATGCTCCTACTCTCTCTAAGGAAGCAATTGCATAGTATAATTGTGTCCATGTTAATATGTTTGTAACTGTGGGAACGTCGGATGAGGAAGAACCCGAAGAGGAGGAGACTCCTACTTTACAATTAGAACTATGTATAAGACGATGAGCTAGTATTAAATAACCATCATCATACTTATGTACAAACTATTAATTATTAATGATGAATATGAGGATATATATATATCTACAAATAATGTGTTACGATGAATTTGAGAATTATATGGGAATGGATTTCTAAATGTTGTGAATGTTGCCTTTGAATTTCGCCATAATTCTAAATTTGATAAAAGACAAGATTTAAACGAAGTAACAAAGACACTTAAATAACACTCTCCTTTATCTCGCAAAATCAATTTAATACAATGCGGAGAACCTTAAGGTGGGGAACGAGCCCTAGCCTTGCTGAAATGCTATGTGCAAGTAGGGGTGCGTCATCTCCATGTCCTACTATACTTGAAGAGTTATAGGCTGAAATGAATGTAGTTCATGTAAAAATAGCATCACAGGAGCAGGATCTGACGAGGCAAAAGGAGCAAGGAATTAACCACAACACTAGCATAGGAATTGAAGAGCTAGGTAGGGAGCACAATGAGCATATAAATTAGGAACACGAGAACATCTCTAGAATTCCCACATACAGTGACTCTCTAGCAGAGCTGCAACGAGGTGTGGGAAAATACCCATTGATTCAAGAATTGAAGAAAATGCAAGCCCCCGAGTTTGATGGGATTGAGGGTGGAGATGCTGCTAAAGCATGGCTTATTGGAATGAACAAGTATTTTTGGGCTGCTGGAGCTAAATGCCAATACTAAGGCTAGGATTGCCATTTATCACCTAGAAGGGGAACCCTCGTTGTGGTGGAATTATTTGGCAGAAATCAAAAACTTTGATATCAGTCAACTAACTTGCAACAAGTTCACCAAGTGGTTTCGCAAGGAGTACATGTCTACTCATCACCGAGACCAAAAGATGACCGAATTCCATACACTGCGCCAAGGGAGAATGTTGGTAGCTGAATACAACTCCAAATTCATGAAATTACTGTCATGTGCCTTATATGAAAGAATAAGAGGATTGTGTGAACAAGATTATTTTGGGATTGAATGAAAATATTCTATGTGCAACCAAGCTCACTCGACCTAAAACTTTAAATTAGGCTATGGAGGTAGCTTTGGTTGTTGAAGAAAAGCATAAGAACAAGTAGGAACGCAAACAAAAGGCTCATTCCTCCAACTACTCATATAATAAAAAGAGGGATAATCGAGAGCCTAAGTCTAAAGTAAAGGCTTCTCGGCAGTTTAAGAGGGGCCAAAACTATAGGTAGAACCGTGGGTCAAAAGGTCAAAAAGATAAGGAAGATAAAAGATAGAGATCATCCAAGCAAGTGGCACAAGGTGATTTGGCAAGAGGCAAGGAAGTAAAAAAAAGAACCAGTGGATGGATGTTGGACATGTGGAGGAGACCACTACATGAGTGTGTGTCCCAAGAATCTGAACAAACCACCAATTCCACTACCCAAATTTATGCAATCGTGGATAATCGCCAAGTAGATCAACAGGCCCCATTGATAGAACTACAAGGTACACTTCTTAGCCAACCTATTTCTATTCTAGTGGATTTAGGAGCTACAAACAGTTTTATTTCTTCCTATGTAATTCAACAATGTAAAATTGCTCATAGAAGTCTTAATTGAGAGGAGACGGAGGTTGAGTTTGGGTCAAGTAAGACACAAAAGATCAATTTTTTCCTGCGTGGAGTTGAAATGGACCTAGGGATTATAAGGACTAAGGTAGACTTATGGGTCACTTCATTAGGATCCTATGACTTGATTTTATGGATGGATTGGTTCCAAAAGCACAAAGTCAAGTTGGATTGCTACAACAAGAAGATTGAATGTCTAGACAACCAAGGGAGACCAGTGGTTCTTCAAGGAATTTGAAGGCTAATATTGGTAAGAATGATCTCAACTATGCAAGTCAAGAGGGAAGTGAGAAAGGGTAGCGAAATTTATCTAGTGAAGGTAGAATAGGGTAATGATGATCCAACACCTAGCATTGAAGACCATTCCATCCTCCAGGAATACTAGGATTTCTTTTCTAAGGAGCTGCCAGGATTGCCTCCTAAGTGACGGATGGATTTCACAATAGATCTTATTCCAAGGGCTAAGCCTATTTCATAAGCCCCCTATAGAATGAGCATTGTTGAATTACAAGAGCTTAAGATGCAATTGCAAGATTTGATGGAGAAAGGACTGATTCGGCCTAGTGTGTCCCCTTAGCGAGCTCCAATGTCGTTCATTAAGAATACGGACAGAACATTGAGATTGTGCATAGATTACCGGATGTTGAACAAGGTAACTATTCAAAATAGATATCACCTACCTAGAATGGATGACTTGCTTGATCAAATGAAGGGAGTTGCTATCTTCACCAAAATAGATTTAGGGTTGGGTTATCACTAGTTAAGAATCAAGGAAGAGGATATTTCAAAGATAGCTTTCCAAACTAGGTATCGCCACTATGAGTTCTTGGTGATGGCTTTTGGCCTAACAAATGCCCTCTTTGCTTTCATGAGTCTCATGAACCATGTTTTCTATGACTAGTTGGACAAATTTGTGTTAGTATTTCTTGACGACATTCTGATTTACTCGAAAAATCTGCAAGAGCATGAAGAGCATCTAAGAACAATTTTGCAAAGGTTAAGAAATCATAAATTGTATGGGAAATTATCCAAGTGTTTTTCTTTCAGCCCAAGGTACATTACCTCGAACATATTATATTGGCCCAAGGAATTGCAGTGGATCCAACCAAGATACAAGCAACTATAGATTGGCCTATTCTTAAGAATGTGACCAAAGTAAGGAGCTTCATGGGATTGGCGAGGTATTATTGGCGGTTCATAGAGAACTCTCCAAATTAGCCAACCCCATAACCTCCCTTCAATGAAAACGAAAGAATTTTGAATGGATAGAGAAATGCAACACTACTTTCCAAAAGTTGTAAAAAGCTCTTACCACTGCACCAATCTTGCAAGTGCCTAATCCAAAAAAAGAATTTCTAGTTGAGTCGGATGCTACTCTAGATGGGTTGGGAGGAGTCCTAATGCAAAATGGACGAGTGATTGCCTTCGAGTCTAGGAAACTAAAGGATCACGAACTCAACTACCCCACCCATGACTTGGAATTGGTTGCATTTGTGTATGCCTTGAAAGTATGGAAAGACTATTTGGTAGGGAGACCCTTCAAATTGAACACTGATCATAAAGGGCTCCAATAGTTGTTCACACAACCAGATTTGAATGCATGACAAAGGCGGTGGTTGGAATTCTTAAGCAACTATGAGATAGATATTTCATATGTAAAGGGAAAAGAAAATTGGGTTGCAGATGCCTTAAGCCGAAGGGCTAAATTAGTTGTAATCACTCAGCTAAAGTTTGAATTGCCAGAAAGAATCAAGCAAATGTAGGCATGAGACCCTTTTTGTAAACAAATGAAGTTAGAAGTGCAGTGAATGATTAATCCAAGTACCATGCAGGAAGAGATGGAGTCCTTTGTTATCTACACCGATTTTATGTATCAAAAGAGGGAGGTTTAAGACGGAAAATTCTCACAAAAGGCCATAATGTGCCTCATCAAGCACATCCTGGGTGACTAAAATGTATGTAGATTTAAAAACTCATTACTTGTGGCCAAGAATGAAGAAGGAAATAGCTAGCTATGTCACCAAGTGTCTTGAATGTCAGTGAGTTAAAGCAGAACATTGTCACCCTACGGGAACTCTCTATCCCCATGATCTGCCTCAACACAAATGGTCAGTAATTTCCATGGATTTCGTGACAAGATTGCCCAAAACTCAGAATCAGTACGACAGTATTCTAGTGGTGGTTGATAAACTAACCAAGGTAGCACACTTCATACCAGGCAATGTGAAGGATGATGCCCCACTTTTGGCTAAAAGGTTCATAAAGGATGTTGTTATACTACATGAGATGCCCGAGGTGATCATTTCAGATAGAGATAAGTTGTTTACTTCTAGGTTTTGGACCTCTCTTATGAAATATTTCGAGCCAATTTTTTTGTTTTTTCAAATTACAAATTACAACTTGTAAGAGACTGGGTGTCTCTCAGCCCCAAACCCTAACTGTGAATACTGTTTTTGAGAGTTTTGTATTTTTTTGTGTTTTTGAAGGGTTTTTGCAATAAACATGAAAGCTGCGATTTTACTCTAAAAATGCTCAAAAATTCATAATAAATCTAAAGACACAAAATATGCTTTGAAACTGCTCAGAAGATGTAGGCGCATGACTTTATTAAGTTTCCAGAGCACATACAATATGTAAAATGAACATGTGAAGGAAATACAATTTTTATTCTATGGAACCTAATTTTCTTGCAACCTCAGAAGATTGATAAGAAATGTACGGCCCAAGACAGGGAGTAAACTCCAGTCTCCAGATACCACGCCTCAAGCTTCAGAATACCAAGGCGTCCCTATTGCAACAGGCAGAAGACCCCAAAGATGAATGCGTATTCCCAGATGAAGATGTACGGCCTTGTTGGTACAAATCTGTATGGCCCAACAGCAGCACTTAATATGGTACAGCTTCAATGAATACACTGCCAGATCTCTGTTCCACAATCTCAAATGGTGCACCACTAATAACTGATGAAAATCTCTGATAAAACCTTCCTGAAATCGATCAATAATCTCAACTGCAACTTCTGTGTGAAGTCACCAAGTAGACAATCTTCAACTGGTATTGCACAGTCTCAGTATGCCAGATTCTGAAGAGGTATCGTTCTCCAAAATCTTTCGTCTGCTAAAACCCTAGGTTTTGCAAACTTCAATGCTCAGAGCAAAAAGAAGACAAATTGAAATAAATGATTTAATTTGCCTGTTTGGACTTAGGAGAAATCTTTAAATAATAGGCGCCTTCTTCATTAATGAATAAATACTCATTCATTAAATTAATTATGCCACTTTATAATACGCCTTAATTATAATATTTAAATAAATTAATAAAGTGACTTTAATATAAAGTCAAAATTATTAATTATTTAATAAACCATTAAATACTCCGTTATTTCTCCACCCGACCAATACACTGATGAACTGGGTCGAATTTGAGCTAAATAGCTGAACCAGGTGCCCTGCCCAAAATAGCAGCTTCCGCCTGTCCGACTTTCTAAAAATAGCAAGTCTCTGAAAAACCACTCTGAAGGATTCTGTGAAGGCCCACCCTGAAACAACTGCAAAAATGAAGCTCCTGAACACCAGATAACTGCCCCAATTGATCCTCTACACATATATGTCAGCCTACGAGGACCAGGATGATAGGCTAACCACATATCCAGCTGCGCTGACTAGGATGGGGACATCATAGTCCGCCCTCCCTGAAATTGCTTGTCCTCAAGCAATCTCAACTCTGGATGCTGTAAAATCTCCTCTGACTCCCATGTAGCATCCTCAACTGGAAAATCTCTCCATTTGATCAGATATTCCCTGATCACCTGCCTCCAAAGGTGTCTCTCTCTCATTCTGAGGATGGCCTCAGGTACTAATATCAATTTCCCTTCGTCATCAAGGGGTGGCAGAACTGGAGAGGGTATCACATGCTGACCCAATGCCTTCTTCAGGCGAGAAACGTGAAATACATTGTGAACCCTGCTATCTGCTGGTAAGTCCAACTCATAAGCCACCTCGCCCACTCGTCTGACAACCCGAAATGGACCATAGTAACGAGGCTTCAGCTTCTCTGCCCCACTCTTCCGCAGAGTAGACTGACGATACAGCTGCAACATAAGGTACACCATATCACCCACATCAAAGGAACGCTCCACCCTCTTCTGATCAGCATACTGCTTCTGCTGATTCTGTGCCCGCTGGATATTGTCTTTGAGAGACCTCAAAATGTCCTGCTGACTCTGCATCATATCCCCTGCACTAGGCACTCTGCTATCACTCAATATCAAATCCAAAAGGTTGGGCGCCTCATACCCATACAAAGCCATGAAGGGTGTCATTTGTATCGTCATGTGGTGAGTCGAGTTATAACAATACTCGCAGAGGTATATCCACCTCACCCAAGCTCTCTGCTATCCAGCTATGTAATTGCGCAAATAACCTTCCACCCACTTATTGACAATTTATGTTTGTTCATCTATCTGCGGATGGTAGCTGGTACTCGGTGTCAGTTCGGTCCCACAGAGCCTGAACAACTCCTGCCAAAAGTTGCTCATGAACCGACTGTCTCTATCGTTGACTATCGTCTGAGGCAACCCATGTAACTGGAATACCTCTCTGAAGAATAGCTCTGCAGTTTGCGATGTTGTAAAGGTAGTGGTAATCGGAAAGAAATGCGCATATTTAGTCAACCGGTCAACCACTACGTAGATGCAGTCTTTACCTTGGGCTTTCGGCAAACCCGTGATAAAGTCCATCGATAAACACTCCCACTTCCTGTCAGGTATCGGAAGTGGCTAAAACAACCCAGCAGGATAAGTGTGCTTTTGTTTGTTCTGCTGGCAAACAAAACACTCTCGAACATACTGTAGAACATCAGTTTTCAGCCCTTTCCAAGTAAACCACTCCCGAACCATCTTATATGTCTTGTAGTACCTGGGATGGCCCGCCCTAGGAAGATCGTGAAAGGCTCCTAAAACTGTAGCCTTCAACTCAGAATTAGGAATCAGAAAAATCCGCCCTTTGTAAATGATCAAGTCATCTACAATAGTGTACCTGTTATCCTGCTCTGTCCTATCAACAATGCTAGAAGCCCATGGGTTCTTAGCATACTCTGCAATAATCCGATGCCTCCAATCCTCTGAGATCTGTGCCATGGCATTCAACTGAGGTCTACAAGACAAGGCGTCACTACAACATTCTGCTTCCCCTTAATGAAGGTGATGTCAAAGTCATACGACTGTAGTTTGCTGACCCATTTTTGTTGCCTCTCATTCAGGTCTCACTGTCCAAGGAAGTGTTTCAAGCTATTGTGGTCTGTACGAACACTAAATTTGCTGCCTACCAAGTATTGCCTGAATTTAGCCAAAGCATGCATAATGGCTAACATCTCCTTGTCGTAAATGTTGTAGAACCTCTGAGGACCCCTAAGCTTTCTGCTCTCAAAAGCGATAGGGTGTCTCTCCTGCATCAAAACGGCACCAATGCCCTCTCCTGAAGCATCGCAAAACAAATCAAATGACTTCGTAAAGTCAGGAAATGCTAGCACTGGACATGAAGTCATGATCACCTTAAACCTGTCAAAGCACTCCTGCGCCTGTGGTGACCAAGTAAAAGCCCCCTTCTTTGTCAAATCAATAAGGGGTGCGGCGTGACGTGAGAACCCACTAACAAATCTCTTGTAAAAAGCACACAACCCAATGAAGCCTCTGAGCTGCGTAAGGTTCT
Organism: Sequoia sempervirens; assembly: GCA_007258455.2. NCBI lineage: Eukaryota > Viridiplantae > Streptophyta > Pinopsida > Cupressales > Cupressaceae > Sequoia > Sequoia sempervirens. The sequence continues at coordinate 86,021 of VDFB02071000.1, forward strand.
CAGGTACCAGCCACTCAACTATAGCTCGGACCTTCTCAGGGTCCATACTCACTCCCTTGGCACTGATGATGTGCCCCAAATACAACTCCTCCATACCTAGCTCACACTTAGATTCCTTGGCATAGAAAGACTCATCAACCAAGATACCCAAAACTGTGTCTAAGTGAGCCAAATGCTCCTCCCATGACCTACTATATACCAGAATGTCGTCGAAGAAGACCAATACAAATCTCCTCAGCTGAGAATTGAAGACCCTGTTCATAGTAGCCTGAAAGGTGGCAGGTGCATTGGTTAGACCGAAAGGCATAACCAAGAACTCGAAGTGACCACAATGACACCTGAAAGTGGTTTTCTCAATATCCTGCTCCCTCATCTAAATCTGGTGGTACCCGGATCTCAAATCAATCTTCATGAAGAAGATAGCACCGTGTAACTTGTCAATCAACTCATCAATGTGTGGTATCAGGTACCTGTTCTTAATCGTCCTCTTGTTGAGCTGACGGTAATCTATACACATTCGAAGTGACCCGTCCTTCTTCACCAATACAACTGATGAAGCAAAAGGTGATTTGCTAGGTCTAATGTGTCCCATGGCCAACAACTCATTGATGGTCTTCTCAATCTCATCCTTAAGTCGTTTCGGAGGCCTGTAGGGGGTGATCATAATGGGCTTTGCGCCCTCCTCCAACTCAATGATATGCTTTGTGCCTTTGTCTGGAGGTCTACCAGGTGGAATGTCACTAAACACTTTGGAGTGTTTAGTCCTCAATATCTGAATGTCAGGGTGGTACTCACCCTTCTGCTGCTCCTGTTGTGCTGGCATCAACATACACTCTACAGCCCAATCAACCATATCATGATGAATGAGTCTCTCCATCCGCCTGAACGAAACCATCCTCAGATTACTATCTCTAATGGCCTTGATGACATGAGGTCTCTCATCAACCTTAAACTTCATCTCCATGTCTCGCAAATTGAGTGTGAACTCACCCAAATCATGCAACCATGCCATCCCTAACACCACATCAGTATCTCCCATGTTAACAACATAGAATTCAGTCTTGAACTCATAGTTGTTCAGTCGCATCGGAAGATCAGTAATCTTTCGGTCACATCTGAGGGTGTACCCATCATCCACCTTAACTCGAATACCCTCAAACTGCTCTGTCTGAATACCACGTCTCTCTACCAGTTGTGCATCAATGAAATTATGTGTGGCACCCGTGTCCAGTAAAGTGATCACCTTCTGACCTGCTAGGAGCCCGCGAAGTCTAAACGACCCATCTCTCTGAAGGCTAGTCAAATGGGCTTCCTGTAGCTTCCTTCCTCCTTCGTTTTCACCCTCATTTTTGGACCTATCATCATCTGAATGCTTGGAATCAGCTTGCTGGTCTGACAGATCAGATTGCTCTTCGCCCTCATAAAACCATTCCATCTGATTGTTTTTTACCTTGGGACGAAGTGGGCATACATGTTTTTCATCGTAGGGTGCCTTGCACCAGAAACACAATTTTTTCTTCCGCAATTCATTCAGTGTTTCTTTGTCAAAGGGTAGTGCATTCTATTTCTTAGGATCTGGTGGATCCCTCTCAAAGGGCCTATTCCTGTCAAAAGACCTATTAGGCCTCGTGTAGGGTGTCGAACCTGTGGTGAACTTGCTGCGAGGTGTTGCAAGCTCCATGTTCCGTGCCTTCCTCATGGCTTCCTGAAGGGTAGGAGGATCAAATGCCTTGACCCAACCTCTCATAGGCTCTGTCAAACCCTCGACGAAGAGTATAACAAGTCTCCACTCTGAAATTCCTGTCACCATGACTGCAACCTTCTGAAACTCACTGACATACGCATCCAAGTTACCTATCTGTCTGAGCTGAGCTAGCTCTGTGAAGTAGAGTTTCAGATCTTTCTTATCAAAACGCTCTATGAGCCTGCTAGTGAACTCCTAGTAGGTAGCGACTGCATGATGGCCAAGTGTGTACATGCCATGATGCCACCAATCATGCGCCATCCCATCAAGATGCAAAGTAGAAAACTTAATGGCCTCGTCCTCCTGCATAAGTCTCAGTGAAAGATAATTGTCCAGCTTCTGGACCCAAGACCTCGCTGACGTCTTATCAGAACCATCAAAGTATGGCAAGGTGATCTTGCTGACTGCATACTACAAATCCTTGTTCACCTGTGGCTGTGGCTGCTGATGCTGAGGAGCTCTACGGTCAAATCTGCCTCCTCCTCTAGGTTTATGAACATCCATAAACTCATGAAAAGATAATGCCTGTCTGATCTCAGGTGCCAATGATAGGTACTCACCGTGAAACCTAGTCACATCTGCTACGGACATGCCATTATGCGGCTGAAACTCCTGATGATGCCCCTGTTGCTCTTCCCCGGGAGTCGAAGGTGGGGTCTCTCTGGGTAAGAATGTAGGCTGTCCAAGCCTACGCTCATGATAGATCGGTGATGGCTGTTGTGGTGCTGATGCCAAAGGTTGATCCACTCCTACAGTCCTGCTCGACTGTCTGATCTGAATATAATGTGGCTGTGATGGAGTACACTGCCTAATAGTTCCCATCAACTGGGATATCATGTCCATCATGTTGTCGTGCTTGCGTCTAAACTCCTCATCAATGATATCACCCTTTGCATGTGCTTTCCCGGAATCCCTATGTGTCTCTGCAGGGATCTCACGGTTTTCCATTAGGGTTGCAACACTGTTCTCGCTGCTGTTGGAGCTAGATTTGTGAATATCCAATACTCCTGACACTATCTCACCTTCAGGAATAGGTGGACCTGTCCAATCCTCAACTCTACCTGTTCCTGTACCCTTGGTATAATGAATAATGTCTCTACTCATGAAAAAGCAACCAAAAAGCACTCTGTATTCTGAAAAAGCACAGGATGGCAGGAAATATGTGCTCTGATACCACTGTAAGAGACCGGGTGTCTCTCAGCCCCAAACCCTAACTGTGAATATTGTTTTTGAGAGTTTTGTATTTTTTTGTGTTTTTGAAGGGTTTTTGCAATAAACATGAAAGCTGCGATTTTACTCTAAAAATGCTAAAAAATTCATAATAAATCTAAAGACACAAAATATGCTTTGAAACTGCTCAGAAGATGTAGGTGCGTGACTTTATTAAGTTTCCAAAGCACATACAATATGTAAAATGAACATGTGAAGGAAATACAATTTTTATTCTATGGAACTTGATTTTCTTGCAGCCTCAGAAGATTGATAAGAAATGTACGGCCCAAGACAGGGAGTAAACTCCAGTCTCCAGATACCACGCCTCAAGCTTCAGAATACCAAGGTGTCCCTATTGCAACAAGCAAAAGACCCCAGAGATGAAGGCGTATTCCTAGATGAAGATGTACGGCCTTGCTGGTACAAATCTGTACGGCCCAACAGCAGCACTTAATATGGTACGGCTTCAATGAATACACTGCCAGATCTCTGTTCCACAATCTCAAATGGTGCGCCACTAATAATTGATGAAAATCTCTGATAAAACCTTCCTAAAATTGATCAATAATCTCAACTGCAACTTCTGTGTGAAGTCACCAAGTAGACAATCTTCAACTGGTATTGCACAGTCTCAGTATGCCAGATTCTGAAGAGGTATCGTTCTCCAAAATTGTTTGTCTGCTGAAACCCTAGGTTTTGCAAACTTCAATGCTCAGAGCAAAAAGAAGACAAATTGAAATAAATGATTTAATTTGCCTATTTGGACTTTGGAGAACTATTTAAATAATAGGTGCCTTCTTCATTAATGAATAAATACTCATTCATTAAATTAATTATGCCACTTAATTATAAAGTATTAAAAATACTTTATAATACGCCTTAATTATAATATTTAAATAAATTAATAAAGTGACTTTAATATAAAGTCAAAATTATTAATTATTTAATAAACCATTAAATACTCCGTTATTTCTCCACTCGACCAATACACTGATGAACTGGGTCGAATCTGAGCTAAATAGCTGAACCAGGTGCACTGCCCAAAATAGCAGCTTCCGCCTGTCTAACTTTCTAAAATTATCAAGTCTCTGAAAAACCACTCTGAAGGATTCTGCGAAGGCCCACCCTGAAACAACTGCAAAAATGAATCTCCTGAACACCAGATAACTGCCCCAATTGATCCTCTACACATATCTGTCAGCCTATGAGGACCAGGATGATAGGCTAACCACATATCCAGCTGTGCTGACTAGAATGGGGACATCACACAACCAATGCACCCATTAAGGTTATCAGCTAAACCGAAACGATGCTGAAGCAACTCTAACCAGAATGTACACCAGGATCCCGATGTGGGCAAGGTGTGAGCATTGGTCAGAAGATCTTAATCAAAATGCTTATGCAAGAACTCTAATCAAGGATGGCGCCGATGATGGCAAGCATATGGTCAGAGGGTCTTCTACACTAAGTACTGAAAGGGAACTCGACACCAAGTATGTGCTACCCAATCCAGTATGGAGTTAAGGCGACCATATGGCGGAGTATTACAAATTACAATGCTTGAAAGAAATAACTGAAATGTTGAAAGTACTCAACACCCAGAATGTGCTTTCTAACCCAGAGTGGGAAAGTAGCTACCATAGGGCGGAGGTAAATTAAATACAATGGCAAATACTGAACGAAAAGCTGAACATTACAAACTATGATGAGCAAGATTAACCATACTGTCAGTACTACTACCAGTTTACAATATGAAGGATGATATCTTGCTAGAAATGTGAATCAACATATAAATAGAGCTGCAACAATATGTATTGAACTTCCTTTACTGAATAATAAAGATTAGATCTGAAAGTGCCCTAAACAGACCAACCTCAAATTCTGATTTATGACAGTCCAGATTTCCATGTGCACGAACAGCAACCCTGTACTTCACAAATCCACTCACAACTTGCTCAAAACTTAGCCAAATGCCTCCACACGCAATGCAATATGAATCTAATAGAGTGGCGGCCAATACAGGACACTGAAAACTGACCCAAAGTACCTATATATTTAATGCACGAATTTCAAGGCAACTCAAGGTGGTACGGCCCAGCAAGAGGGGCGATTTGCATTTAAAAATCAAATGCTTCTTTAAAAATTCTATAACTTGGCACAAAGGGGCGCCTTTCCTAGACAAAAAGAATGAAACAATACCTAGAACAATCTTTTTGATATTTTCTGATTTACGAAATAAAACACAAATCTACTGTAGCTAAAATGCAATATCTGGAAAACCTCTAATATGCAAAAACAGAAACTAAATAGCCACAATGCTGATTACAATGCACAAATCCCAATGAAACACACAAAACTATACTAATTCACCACTAGTTGTGTTGCAAGCAAGAAGCAATGCCCGAGCTAGGAGGCCTTCATTCCTCAAAGCGATCCAATACCATTCTGACAGAGTAACAATACTGTAGACCAAAGATAATCTCAATGATGACCAAAGGCTTCCTTTTATAATTTTCGATTGACTCTTCTTGAAACCCTAACCTTCTCTTTTGAGTCAAACCCTAATTCTTCCACAAGTGGCATCCCACTTTTCCAAGCAAACTTTGTCTTTTAATATCATTTTAATTCTTCCTTGAAAATGGCATCCACTTAAGCTTGGATTAAACTTCATAATAAAATATATAATTAATTTTCTTTAATGAAGCGCCACCCTTGAAGAACATCTTTTAAAAAGACTTAAAGTGAAGAAGCTAGGCCAAGGGGGTCAATGTTAAAATATAACATTAAAACGTGACTTTAATTAAATAGCTCAACTTATCTCTCCAAATGTGCCCCGAAGCCCTAAATGAGCAAGCCAACTGATCAAACTAAAGTAGGAAGTCAAACATGCCGAACCTAACTGGAAAACTGCCAGAAATAGAATTTACTAAAAATAGTAAATTCCTGAAGATGCTCAGAATGCCAAGAAGAACATATCACTGCGAAGCTTTATGAAAACCCAGAAAGAATCCACCATTGAAACAACCAACTCCGAGCAAGAACATCCTTCAAAATAGGAAACCCTAATTTTCCTTCCGATGAGCCTTCGGGTCTCCAGAAAAGGCCAACGGTCACTGGAAAGATCAGGTTTGAGAAGGGGACATTACAGTCTGCCCTCCCCAAGATTGCTTGTCCTCAAGCAATCGCAAACCAGAATGCTGCAGAATCTCATCATTTTCCCAGGTCGCATCCTCCATAGGCAGGTTCTTCCACTTCACCAAGTATTCTCGGATTGTTCTTCTTCTCAAAGAATGCTCTCTAAAATCAAGAATCTCCTCTGGAATCAAAACCAACTGTCCTTCTTCATCCAGAGGTGGCAAATGTGATGAGGCAACCACATTGTGTCCAAGTGCCTTCTTGAGGCATGACACATGGAAGACATTATGTACTCTGCTATCAGAAGGTAGCTCCAACTCATAAGCTACTACTCCAACCTTTCTGATAACCATGAACGGCCCGTAGAAGCGAGGTTTTAGCTTCTCAGCTCCACTCTTCTTGAGAGTAGACTGTATGTATGGCTATAGTCGGAGATAGACCATATCTCCAACCTCAAAAGAACGCTCAATACGCCTCTGATCAGCATACATCTTCTGCTGATTCTGTGCCATCTGAAGATTATTCTTCAATGATTTCATGATGTCTTGACCTTGCTGCAACAAGTCCTTGGCTTGAGGTGCTTTGCTATCACCAAACACCAAATCGGCAAAGCTAGGTGCTTCATACCCATAGAGAGCCAAGAAAGGAGACATCTTAATTGACATATGAAAGGAAGAATTATAACAGTACTTGCCTATGTGCAGCCACTTAACCCATGCTCTTTACTGCTCTGACACATAGTTTCTCAAGTAGCCTTCCAACCACTTGTTCACTATTTCAGTTTGTCCATCTGTTTGGGGGTGATAACTAGTGCTTGGAGTGAGCACAGTACCACTCATTCTGAAGACCTCTTGCCAAAAAGTGCTTAGGAATTTGCTATCCCTATCACTCACAATGTTCTTTGGCAACCCATGCAGCCTAAACACCTCATGAAAAAATAGATCTGCAACTTGGGCTACTGAAAAAGAGCTGGTAATGGCGAAGAAATGAGCAAATTTTGTTAGCCTATCCACTACCACATAGATACAATCCTTCCCTTGGACCTTGGGCAACCCTGTGATGAAATCCATCGAGATGCTTTCCCATTTTTGATTGGGAATAGGAAGTGGTTGCAGCAAACCAGCTGGTAGTGTATGCTCATTCTTGTTCATTTGACAAACAGGACACTCCTGAATGTAGCGTTGAACTTCTCCTTTCAATCCTTTCCAAGAAAATCTTTCTCAGATCTGCCTATATGTCTTAAAGAACCCTTGGTGACCAGCAAGCAGACTGTCATGAAATGTCAATAAAATCTTCTTCCTGAGCTTAGAATCAACCACTAGAAAGATTCTCCCTTTGTAGTGTATCAACCCCTCAATCACCTTGTACCTTTCGTCATGAAAAGTACCCTCAATAATGTTGGTTGCAAACTGATTTTTGGTATAATCAGCAAGCAACATGTCCCTCCAATCTGTAGTAAGCTCACACAATGAGCTAAGATGAGGTCTCCTTGACAGAGCATCGGCCACAACATTATTTTTCCCTTTGACATACTCAATGTCAAAGTCGTAAGCTTGAAGCTTACTCACCCACTTTTGTTGCCTCTCATTCAGATCCTTATGATGCATGAAGTGTTTGAGGCTATTGTGATCAGTCTTGACCACGAACTTGTTTCCCACCAAGTACTGCCTGAACTTGGCTAATGCATGCATAATGGCAAGCATTTCCTTGTCATAGATAGAGTATGTTCTTTCAACACCCCTAAGTTTTCTGCTCTCAAACACAATAGGATGTTTGTCTTGCATCAAGACAGCCCCAACTCCTTCACCGGATGCATCACACTGTAGCTCGAAGGGCTTGGAAAAATTTGGGTTGGCCAGAACTGGGCAAGAGCTCATGATCCTCTTAAACTTGTCGAAAACAATTTGAGCCTTTTCTGACCAACAAAAGGCTCCCTTTTTGGTGAGATCAGTAAGAGGAGCAGCATTCTGTGAGTAACCTTTTACAAATCTCCGATAAAATCCACAAAGACCCAAAAAGCCTTTCAACTAAGTCAAGTTCTCAGGAGGTGGCCAATCAACTACTGCCTTTATCTTTTTAGGATCCACCTTCACTCCCTCAGCACTGATTATGTGGCCAAGGTACAGTAACTCCTCCATTCCAAATTCACATTTGGATGCCTTTGCGAACAAGCTCTCAGATTCCAGGATGCTAAGCACTTCCTCCAAGTGCTTGAGATGATCTTCCCAAGTCTTGCTGTAAATCAAAATGTCATCGAAAAATATCAACACAAACCTCCTTAACTGATTTTGAAAAACTCTGTTCATGCAAGACTGGAAGGTAGCAGGAGCGTTAGTCAACCCAAATGGCATGACTAGAAACTCAAAATGGCCATAGTGACATCTGAAAGCTATCTTCTCAACATCAGATCCTCTCATTCGAATCTGATGGTAACCCGATCTCAAATCGATCTTCGAGAAGAACTTGGCCCCATGTAGCTCATCAATGAGCTCATCTATCCTTGGAATGGGGTATCGGTTTTTGATGGTGCTTTGATTCAAAGCACGATAGTCCACACACATGCGCATGGTACCATCCTTTTTCTTCACAAGAACCACTGTTGAAGCAAAGGGGCTCTTGCTTGGGCGAATGAAGCCCATCTCCAAGAGTTCCTGAATGTTCTTCTCGATCTCATCCTTCTGCTTCTTGGGGTACCGATATGGAGTTGTAATTACTGGTTTAGCTCCTTCCTTGAGCTCTATGACATGTTCTAAACCCCGTTCAAGTGGTGGTCCAGGAGGCAAGTCAGCAAAGACCTTGCTCTTCTTTGTGAGTAGAGACTGAACATCAGGAGGATAGTCTCTTTTAGTCTCAACCGGACTAGCAGGAAGGATCATACATTCTGCAACCCACTCGGCTTGATCATGACGGATCAGCCTTGCCATTCTTTTGAATGACACAACTCGAGGACCCCCATTGGACATTCCTCTTAGAACTATCCTCTTCCCATCCAATTGGAACTTGAGCTCCATAGTTTGCAGATTTAAGGAGATCTCTCCAAGTGAACGCAGCCATTGAATGCCTAAGACAACATCAGTATCTCCAATGCTGACTACATAGAAGTCATCCTTGACTTCGTAGTTTCCCAATTGCATAGTCATGTTTGAGATCTTCTTGGTGCATGAAATGTGGAAACCATCAGCAACCATGACCTTGAAACCTTCAAACTCTTATGTTTGCAGCCCCTTCTTTGCCACCACAACTTCGTCAATGAAGTTATGAGTTGCTCCAGTGTCGATCAAAGCAACGATTCGCTGCCCCTTAACCATTCCCCGAACCTTGAAGGATTCGTTTCTTTGGAAGCTCGAAAGTTGAGCCAAGATTCCTCCACTTTCCTTTTCATCTTGGGCCTCTTCTGGGGCTCTTTCCACTTCACTATCCTCAAAAAATCAGATTGCTGGTCTTAAAAATCAGAATTACTTTCACCAGCTGAATAGTACTCAATCTGATTAAATTTAACTCCCTTTGGGCAAACATGATCTTGAGACCATTTTTTCCTACACTGGAAACATAACCCCTTTCTTCTGAGTTCGTTCAGGGTCTCTGGATCCAATCTTGTGACATGGGGATTATGATGTTTGAACTCCTTATGCTGAGGTCTCAAAGGAGGTCTATGATGAGGCCTTTTCCCTTTATCCCTTTTCTGAAAGGGTGGATTGGATTGAAACTTTGCCTTAGGAGCAGCCCACTCCATGTTTCTTGCCTTCTTCATGGCCTCCTATAGGGTTGGTGGATCAAAGGCTTTAATCCAACCCTTGAGTGGTTCCGTCAAACCTTCACTGAAAAGGATCACCAATCGCCTCTCCGTGATTCCAGTAACCATGACTGAGAGTCTCTGAAACTCAGCTATGTAGGCATCAACTGTGCCATACTGCCTCAACTGTGCAAGTTCTCTGAAATGTATTTCAAGGTCTTTTTTTTCAAACCTCTTGATGAGCCTATTGGTGAACTCATCATACGTAGTGATAGACCGATGACCCAAGGTGACTAGGCCATGGTACCACCACTCGTGCACCACCCCATCAAGGTGTAGCGTAGCGAACTTAATCGCCTCTTCTTCTGCCATGGGTCTGAGAGCCAGATAGTTATCTAGCTTCTGTATCCAAGCTCGGGCTGAACTGTTATCACTCCCGTCATAGTGTGGAAGTATAACCTTGTTGACAGCTTGATACAAATCCCCTTGCACTAGTGTTCTTCTTTGCTCATGATGTCTCCCTTGTCCCCTATTCTTTCTTTTGTGATCCATGAAGTCATTATAGGACATGTCCATCTTGATGTCAATAGGGAGAGAATCATACTCCGCACGGCCAAGCCTCAACTGCTCCACGAATGAAGCATTTTCTTCAGGATCTGGCTGAGTGTTTACAAGTGCCAAGAAGGTGGGTTTGAATGGCCTGGCTGAGACATAAGTGTTGTTTGAAACAGGCCGAGCTGCATGTCCATCATGCTGGTTGGAGGCGCTATGCTCTCCTCCATGCCCTGAGTTGTTCTGTGGAGTTGTGTTCTGGCCCACTTTCCCCATCATGAGAGTACCATGTCCATCAAGGCATCCATCTTCTTTTCAAATCTCTTTTCGAGACTTATCGATCTTTCTCTTCCCTTCCCACTGTCATCTCTATTGTTGGTGAACCTCTCATTACCCCCAACTGATCTCTCACTTTCTGCCATTTCAGTTTCCTAAGAAGACTCCCAATGAGCCTTCAAAACCTCTGAAGTTGTCTGACCTTCTAGAGCCTGATAGGGCTGGAACTGTTTTCCAACCTTCTTGTCTTCCCTTGCAATGTACCTCTTTTCTCTGTCACTCATAGACAATTTGTTCACAGGATGGCAAGATCTTGGCTCTGATACCACTGAAATATTCTGAACCAATTTTTTCATTTTTTCAAATTACAAATTACAACCAATGCACCCGTTAAGGTTAGCAGCTAAACCGAAATGATGTTGAAGCAACTCTAACCAGAATGTACACAAGGATCCCGATGTGGGCAAGGTGTGAGCATTGGTCAGAGGATCTTAATCAAAATGCTTATGCAAGAACTCTAACCAAGGATGGCGCAGATGATGGCGAGCATATGGTCAGAGGGTCTTCTACACTAAGTACTGAAAGGGAACTCGACACCAAGTATGTGCTACCCAATCCAGTATGGAGTTGAGGCGACCATATGGCGGAGTATTACAAATTACAATGCTTGAAAGAAATAACTGAAATGCTGAAAGTACTCAACACCCAGAATGTGCTTTCTAACCCAGAGTGGGAAAGTAGCTACCATAGGGCGGAGGTAAATTAAATACAATGGCAAATACTGAACGAAAAGTTGAACATTACAAACTATGATGAGCAAGATTAACCATACTGTCAGTACTACTTCCAGTTTACAATATGAAGGATGATATCTTGCTAGAAATGTGAATCAACATATAAATAGAGCTGCAACAATATGTATTGAACTTCCTTTACTGAATAATAAAGATTAGATCTGAAAGTGCCCTAAATAGACCAACCTCAAATTCTGATTTATGACAGTCCAGATTTCCATGTGCACGAACAGCAACCCTGTACTTCACAAATCCACTCACAACTTGCTCAAAACTTAGCCAAATTCCTCCACACGCAATGCAATATGAATCTAATAGAGTGGCGACCAATACAGGACACTGAAAACTGACCCAAAGTACCTATATATTTAATGCATGAATTTCAAGGCAATTCAAGGTGGTACGGCCCAGCAAGAGGGGCGATTTGCATTTAAAAATCAGATGCTTCTTTAAAAATTCTATAACTTGGCACAAAGGGGCGCCTTGCCTAGACAGAAAGAATGAAACAATACCCAGAACAATCTTTTTGATATTTTCTGATTTACGAAATAAAACATAAATCTGCTGTAGCTAAAATGCAATATCTGGAAAACCTCTAATATGCAAAAATAGAAACTAAATATCCACAATGCTGATTACAATACACAAATCCCAATGAAACACACAAAACTATACTAATTCACCACTAGTTTTTGTGTTGCAAGCAAGAAGCAATGCCCGAGCTAGGAGGCCTTCATTCCTCAAAGCGATCCAATACCATTCTGACAGAGTAACAATACTGTAGACCAAAGATAATCTCAATGATGACCAAAGGCTTCCTTTTATAATTTTCGGTTGACTCTTCTCGAAACCCTAACCTTCTCTTTTGAGTCAAACCCTAATTCTTCCACTGGTGGCGTCTCACTTTTCCAAGCAAACTTTGTCTTTTAATATCATTTTAATTCTTCCTTGAAAATGGCGTCCACTTAAGCTTGGATTAAACTTCATAATAAAAGATATAATTAATTTTCTTTAATGAAGCGCCACCCTTGAAGAACATCTTTTAAAAAGACTTAAAGTGAAGAAGCTAGGCCAAGGGGGTCAACGTTAAAATATAACATTAAAACGTGACTTTAATTAAATACTCAACTTATCTCTCCAAATGTGCCCCGAAGCCCTAAATGAGCAAGCCAACTGATCAAACTAAAGTAGGAAGTCAACCATGCCAAACCCAACTAGAAAACTGCCAAAAATAGAATTTACTAAAAATAGTAAATTCCTGAAGATGCTCAGAATGCCAAGAAGAACATATCACTGCGAAGCTTTCTGAAAACCCAAAAAGAATCCGCCATTGAAACAACCAACTCTGAGCAAGAACATCCTTCAAAATAGGAAACCCTAATTTTTCCTTCCAACTAGCCTTTGGGTCTCTGGAAAAGGCCAACGGTCACTAGAAAGATCAGGTTTGAGAAGGGGACATTACATCTTATGACCACATTAGGAACCAAACTCAATTTTAGCATTTCCTACCACCTTGAAACGGATAGTCAAACTGAAAGAGTTAACTAGGTTATGGAAGACATGCTTAGAATGTATGCCATGGATCATCCCACTAAGTGGGAGGAGTATTTTCCTTTAGTATAGTTTGCATATAATAATTCATACCATTCTTCCATTCAAATGGCACCATTCAAAGCATTGTATGGCAAGAACTACATAACACCTATAGGATGGGATAGTTTAGAAAATTGTGAAACTATTGGGCCAAAGCATCTCCAAGAATATGACAATCAAGTGAAAAACATAAGGGAAAGACTGAAGGAGGCTTCAGATCGTCAAAAGAGTTATGTTGATGCAAAACAGACACTGAGGGAATTTTTAGTAGGAGACAAGGTGTTTTTGCGTGTAGGACCACATAAAAGCTCAATAAAGTTTGGCAAGGCTGCTAAACTAGCTCCACGATAAATAGGGCCTTTTGAAATACTTGAGAAGATTAGTCATGTAGCTTACCGACTAGCTCTTCCACCATCTCTCTCTCTCGCATTCATAATGTATTCCATGTACCCTTGCTTAAAAATATATATTACTAACCCCACACACATAATTGATTGGCAAGCACTACATGTGGAAGATGTTGGAGATCCTACCACCCTGAAATGGATAGTCAAACCGAAAGAGTTAACTAGGTTATGGAAGACATGCTTAGAATGTATGCCATGGATCATCCCACTAAGTGGGAGGAGTATTTGCCTTTAGTAGAGTTTGAATATAATAATTTATACCATTCTTCCATTCAAATGGCTCTATTTGAAGCATTGTATGGCAAGAACTGCAGAACACCTATAGGATGGGATAGTTTAGAAAATCATGAAACTATTGGGCTAAAGCATCTCCAAGAATATGGCAATCAAGTGAAAAACATAAGGGAAAGATTGAAGGAGGCTTCAAATCGTCAAAAGAGTTATGCTGATGCAAAGTGGGGGCCGAGGGAATTTTTAGTAGGAGACAAGGTGTTTTTGCATGTTAGACCACATAAAAGCTCCATACTCGTTTAAGTAAGCCAAGCCGGCTTAATCCTAAAGGGAGGAGTATGTCATATCCCCTAGAAACCTTGTTAATTCTCTCGCATGATCCCTAGCCCAGATGTAATTTGGACAAGGGGTGGAATTTTGGATTTTACTATGTGGACCTACAAATGAGTGTGTGTGATGGTTGTGAACCTTGATGCTAATACTATTGAATGTAATTATTAACCTTATTATGTTATTTCTAGATTTAATGCATTGAATTGTCTAGACTAACTCGGACTAATAACTTGGTTGGTGGACCTGTGTGAGGTTTGACATTGGTTGTAGGTACCCAAGGTGTAAGATGAGGTGGATTTTGTGGTTCTGTTGGATGAGAGACAAACAAATAGTAATGCCATTTTAGTGTCAAGATCTTGCTTGCAATTTCCATCAACCTGAGGTTCATTAAACCTAGGACCTTAGATGTCTATTAAATCGCAATTGTTCATCATGCGGAGACATCAAAACAGCCTAAATCATTTCTAGTTAATTAAGGATATTGCATAATGTTGTAATCTATTAAAGAATGACAAATGGATAAAAAAAATTAAAAATAAATAAAAGTAAAAATAAGTAAATAAATAAATAATAAATAATACACTATAAAATGTAAATAACTAAGAAGTAATAAAATAAAATAAAAACAATTTATATAGTAAATACTTCAAAATCAACATGATACATTATTTTAGGGGAGGGGTGATTAAATAAGTCACTATGCCATCAAAGCAAAAGAGAATGCAAATTAGAGAAATCAAACGAAATTATGAGGAAGAGCATTTGAAAGGGAAACCACCATTATCACGCAATCTTCCATCCCACGACTAGGAGACAAGTGAGTTAATGGGGGGTGGACGCAGGCATGGAGGAAAGGAGGGAAGGGTGGTCGTGCCATTAATAGACATGGCATCCCAGTTTCAAGGGTTTACCTTTTTGCAAGTCATGGAGATTAAGTCACATTTTTTTACCCTTGGAAAAAAATGCTAGGAGCTTGATAAGGAGTAGAGAGAGGAGGTGAAAGGATAGCAAAGCAAAGAAACAATAAATTTTGGGAAGAATAGAGAGAAGGGCAGCATAACTAAGATGTTTGGAGAGCATAATTGAGAAGGCAGTGGAAGCTAGGACAAATTTCCTTGCCTATTTTAGATGCCATACATCTGGACACCTCAAACCTAGGTTTTGAATCCTTTTTCCATTTGCAATTTTGATTTTTAAAATTGTATCCTCGATAAAACCCTCTTATAAATGTCTTGGATTAATTTTGAAAAATCATAGGAATGGTCGTTATTGTTGAAATTAATCTCATTTCTCCTCTATTCTCTTATATAAATTGATGTTGTGTGAAAAGAAGTTAGTACCTGATGTTGACTTGTAGTTATCTTGTTTCCATTGAGTTTCCTTTTCAATGTCAATGCTTGCTTGAAGTCTAAAGCACTATGAACAAACAAAATGTGAATATTAGAGTTTTAGCTTGGGACATATATAATGAAATGTGAGAAAAAAAAATCCAATATGCATTGCATTGTTAATTAAAATCCATAGACAGCTATCGTGTGAAGTGTCAAATTATTGCAAACAAAACAACAATCTCTAAGCTAGGCCAATCATTCTTAATCACATGGCTAATTTTTGTTATGTATTGCTAGCTGCTAGGACAATCATTTCTAGTCAAAATGACTAATTCGGTTATGTTATGAGAAAAAGGTCACCTACAAGTCCATGCCTTAGAAATATACTTTGATAGATTGAACATAAGTAGGGATTCATCCACCAACTATAAAAAGGATGATTAGTTATCACTACCTCCAATCAAAAAGAGTCTATGAGTGTATATTACTCTCTTGAAATACCTTTTTAAAATCCATCCATGGTTGTAACTGAGCTTGGAACAACTACAATACCTTGTGAGCTGAGGGAATGGTAGTAGCAACTATCACTAAGGTGAAGTGAGTTGACTACCTTGTCAGATTTCGTGAGGGCTAAATGGTTACCTTTTAATTGCTAAATAACCGCCATGATGAAATTTGGAAATATATGGAAGTGAACCTCTCTTGTCTTACAACACCATAATGGTAGCTGAACCAAGAGGTGGCTGGCCTTGGAACCTACTTATTTTGAGTTAGGAATATATCTTCTAGTTATAGTGCTAAGCATGAGTCAAATAGAAGTACTATGATGCTTGAGATTGACAGTAGTCAAGGAGCAATACTATGATGCTCAAGATTTACAGTAGTCAAGGAGCAGTACTATG
This sequence comes from Sequoia sempervirens, assembly GCA_007258455.2. Classification (NCBI taxonomy): domain Eukaryota; kingdom Viridiplantae; phylum Streptophyta; class Pinopsida; order Cupressales; family Cupressaceae; genus Sequoia; species Sequoia sempervirens. The sequence goes on from VDFB02071000.1 coordinate 102,264, forward strand.
ATGATCAAGATTGACAGTAGTCAAGGAGCAGTACTATGACGCTTGAGATTGACAATAGTCAAGGAGCAGTAGTATGATGCTCGAGATTGGCAGTAGTCAAGGAGCAGTACTATGATGCTCGAGATTGACAATAGTCAAGGAGCAGTACTATGACGCTTGAGATTGACAATAGTCAAGGAGCAATAGTATGATGCTTGAGATTGGTAGTAGTCAAGGAGCAGTACTATGATGCTCGAGATTGACAATAGTCAAGGAGCATACTATGCCAACGATGGATGACCTTGGTTGCTTAGTCGTCCTATGGACTACAAGGAAGAGAATTCCTAATGAAACACAAGTAGGTAACAAATAGGACTCACTTTGTAATATTATAACTGATGTGGAATGGTATCTTAAGTTTACTAGTGGTAGGTGCACCTTGGGAATTGGTCACTAGGAAGTTAATCTATACATTACAAGTCGGTTTGAATGTCAAGTTTCTCTCACCACGGGCCACATAATCCACTTGAAGTGGTGGATAGGGATTGTATCCATTTTGGTTGGGATCATTTTGCAACCCCCCCACAACAAACCAGTGTAGACCATGAACAAGGAGCCTTCTTGAACCATAAAACACTTAAGGTGTGTTGCAGTTCATGTTAGTAGCTATTCTTCCATTGAATATTGTAGTAAGCTTGTAGTATTGTGAAGGTTGTGTAACTGACATGATGGTTAAGAATTACATGCTTGAAGTCACTTGCTTTTGTTTTAATTGTTAGCTAATTCACTGTATCCATGCTTGTAATGATAAAACAAAAAATGTGCAGAATTCTAGATCTCATTGGGGCTATTGTCACATTCTCCCTTTTTTTGGACCATGAAGAGCCCATCTTGACATTGTTTACAAACTATTGCCCAAGACAAGGTATTGAGCCTAAAATGCTTTGCAAAGTGATGAAGTTTGTCGCAAATTGTCACCCTCAATTGCATAAGCTCCTTGTCTTTTGTGTACTCTCTCACCAAACTAAAGACCCAAATATTATTATAGATAAATTTAGTAATGTGTCTAACATCTTCAACCACAACTTTGATCAATTTGATCTTTCCAATGGCCTCAATCACTAAATCTATGCAATGGGTAGCACAATGGCTCCAAAAAATGGTGTGGTGTTTCTCCTAAATAAGTCTTTGTATAGCTACATATGCTATTGCATTTTCCATGATAATCTAGACCATATTTCAAAAAATTGCAACTCTCCAAAACTTGGCAAACCCATTTTTGATTTAGGTTCAATGACTCAACAAAATCTGGGAACTCAAAAATACTTAAATTCCTTACAAAAGAAATGCAAAAAATAGTTACACAATGTATCAAATGAGTTTGTAAAGCATTGGGTAAATGTTTGTATTAGATTTCAATACAAAGAGTACAATATTGCATCAACATTCATATACAACAATCAATAAATTTGATGTGTAATCATGATTGAAAAACATCATCAAAAATTATATATCCATGCAAATTACAACAATTTACAATTTCCTCTTTTTGGTATGCATCTTGGTGATAGTTTTGGTTATACTCTTCATAGTTGACTATGGCTATAACCTTGTACTAAAAGGTTGCAACTTTAGCCTTGAATTAGAAGGTAATGACTCCGCACTTCAAAATCATCATCTCCCTTGATGGCATCCAATCCAACATCTATTGCTTTTGTTGCACCCTACTCTACTTCCCTCTCAAAACCATTTTGCCTTTTGTAAACATGATATGGTCCTTATCCTATGTAGTCTAGTCACTATATGGGTCAATTTTATCCAATTCAATCGACTTCTAAGTAGTTATGTCCACTTTTTTAAGGCAAAGGTAAAGGTTTTATTGCACAAAGACAAGTTGATTGATGTACTTTTGTGTCAACTTATTGTGCTTTGTGTGATTGGCCTTAAACAAGTACTAGTTGTGGTCACATCAAAAATTGTTGGAAGATTGAGATAAAGTGCTGGTCACATTTGAATATTTTTGGGTATTTTTACCTCAATCTTCCCACCAAGTAGATGCAAAGAAGACATTCAAAAGTGTGTAAGCAATAATTGTTAATTACAAGTAAGGTGAAGATTGAGATTTTTTTACTCAGTGTTTGGGTGATTCTCCCTTGGACAACCAATGGCAAAGAAAAGAGCCTCCCCTTAACTTGCTTGAAATTTTGAAAATCCCCAATACTCAAGTCTTTGTCATCAGCTTCAAGCATCATCCTTCAAATGCATGTTGAAAGAACCTCTATAACCTCCCCATCAACATCCCTAAATTTTATAAGGAAGATTTGGGGTTGAGGTAATACCTCACTGCATGAATGGGTTGGTGGAGTAGATTGTTCCACTTCTAATTAATGATCTTTTAAATGGGTTCAAATTTTGCTTTGTCTCACTTGTAGTAGTTTTAGATAGCTTCTTTGATCTTATCCATGGCCTCATAAATGTAACCTATTAGATTTTTGACCCTATCTACTAAGTGCAAAACCTTGACCAAAGGCTCTAATATAGACAAACAAATTAAAGTTGCAATCAAAATAAAAACTTCAAATAATTGAGCAATGTCTTTAATAAGAATTTATGCAAAGTTAAAATAAAGGATATGCTTAAAAATTTAAATTGAGTTTCAAGTTACCTTGATGGTTTATGTAAGTCTTTTTGTAAAGACATTATTAAAAATTGTTTTTCCACCCTCTCTCCATTAGTCTTTTATGAATAAAATGAATTTATTCATGCTTTGCTCACAAACACCTACTTCGAAGACGTTAGTGAATTATATATGCTTTGCAAAGGTGAGTAAGTTAGTTGCAAAATTTGTCATATTTTCTTTTCACGAGATCTTTCCCCTTGGTGCATGATCTTTCATCAAGCTAAAAACCCAAGGGTCATTGGAGATATACTTGATGATTTTCCTAGCACCTTCCACCACGGGTTTTACCCAATCACATTTGCTTATGTCCTCCAAGAGAATACGATGACAATTGACAACACAAGGATCATTGGAGATGTACTTAATGATTTTCCTAGCGCCTTCCACCATGGGTTTTACCCAATCACATTTGCCTACGTGCTCCAAGAGAAGACAACAATAATTGTCAACACAAGGGGTCCAAAAAGTGAAGGGTACCTCTCTAGTAATCTCCATGCTACCAACATATGTTGTTGCATTATTTGTTATAACTTGTACCACAATTTCTATGCCCACATTTAAAACAATCTTGTCCAAAATGATGCTCAGATTTTATACATTTTTTATGTTGTTTGAGATATCTATGAACTCCAAAACACTATCACACCATTCAAAATCACTATAAAATTGATAAGAGTGTGTGATTCTTTCTAGACCTGTGCACCCATCTGATAGTATGGTGCTTTCAAACTCGATTTGCCATCTCCTTTGGTCTTCCACTATTACTTTTGTATTTGTTACTATTTTTTACCTTTTGGAGTAATGACCCACTAATGTCATATGAAGTGGGAAACCTATATCCTTTCCCTACAATTGTTAGGCTATGACCAAATTGAAAGGAAGGTTGTCGTAGAGCTAAAAATTAGCACAAGCCATGTTTGCTTCCTCATGCTTGTGTCATTTAAGTTTACCTTCAAATGAAGCTTGTGATCCAAGTGTGATCAATTGCTTTTAGTTGATCAAACAAGATTGTAGATATAGTGCAAGAAATTTGGGAGGGTGAGATTCATTATTAAAGAGAAAAATTCAATGTTGACTAATCATGGTGAGTTTGAAACAAATACTCATTAGAATGCATGGGTGATTAGTTCCTCACTTCAAGAATTGACTTGTAAGTCTTGCAAGTTCTTTGTAATTTTTTAATATATGATTTAGACAACATTCTCCACTAGAACCTTCAATATCATCCCCTCCAAAAGTTTGCACAAAGTCTCAACATTTTTGACTAAATGTGAGGCACCTATCAACTTCAAGAATACTAGTGTGTCACTCAAAGCCACTAAAAAATTTATTGGCAAAAGATTCCTATCATCTATCCATCCATCAAATAAAATGCCAAATCACTTTTCATGCCATACTTTGATAATCTACTACAAGTCATGTATTTTTGTATGACTTTCTCTAGCAATGGGCCTTTGAAATCCTTAGTGCACTAGAAATTGTTAATGCATTTATCAACCCTTCCAAATATGGTTTCTTTGTCACATTAAATGGTATATTATTGTATTACCAAAAAATTGTCACTACCATCCTAGCCTTATGGTTTTTCTCTTGATTCCAAGTGGTACTTTCAATCAAAGGTTTTGCCTCTAGAATTATGTGAGGAATGAAGAAACTTGGTGGAGAATATACACTATTAGAACCCTCCTCAATGAAGGAACGCCCAATTTGGGGGCCAATATGGAATCTCCAAATAATTTAGTTTTGACTATCGAATTCATCATTGATGCTAGTTCTTCTCTTGTCCTCTTTTAGTTTTCTTCTCCTTGTAATTGAAAAGTAGGCCATTTGTATCTCTGCTCACTTCTTCTAGCAGATTAGTATACAAATTTACATCCTAGCCAGCAATCTGAGCCAAGTGGAAGTTTAATCTATTGATACATTATCTCATACTAAATCTATAAAAATTGCAAGTCACCATTCCTTGTGTGTCACTCAATTTTCCATGCTTCCATGCAAGGTCTTTTCTATCGCCGCCTTCCACTACTATTATGGATTCTAGACATCGAGAAAATAGAAACATTCAACATGTTTTTCATTCATATTATGATAAAAATTTCAAAAAAAAAGAAAGAGAAAGAGAAAAAAACTAGAAAAATAAGAAAAAACAAAGTCAAACATAGCAGGGGGCTGGAAAAAACATAAAAAACAAAGTCAAACTGTAGACATGCAAATTTTACATTATGCATTCGATAGAATTCAGTCAAATTAGGTCTCACATTAGGCCCATCCATTCATTAAATAATCTCATTTATCAAATAAGCATTATCATTCAACCTTCATCTTGCATCATTCATTTAATTAAATAAATCAGGACTTCATTTAAATCAAATCCAAATCATACTTCATCCTTTTCTGAATTAAATAAATCAAGTATTTAAGTCTTAAAAGTCAAAATCATCTAATCAGCATTAAATCAGCATAATCATCATCTATTTAATCTAACCCTGATTAAATACTCACCCACTTGCATTCTCTAGATTTGGCCACTTGCACATGAAATTGCATTTAATTGATTTATCAAAATCTTTATTTTCAACTTGGCATAAAGGGAGAATATTCTCCAAGTTTGAATCTCCCCCCAAGTGGACATGTACACCAAACAGAGCATTTATGAGGCCTTACATGTCTCTTACATGTCCCCTTCCAAAGTCAAACTCAACATTCATTGCACAAATTTGAATTCAAATTTTCCCTCTCATGGGCACTCTTCCCAAATCTTGCACATGCATCAACCAATCACCATTTGACAAGTGTCCTCCTATCATTGGTAGAATCTTTAGTCCCACATTGGTCCCTCTTCAACACTCAGCATTTGAAAATCTTTAAATACAGGCTTCATCCTCAAGCAAATCCTCCACAATCTCTCCACAATCGTGCAAGGTCACTCTCTTCATTTGAGATTTGATCTTGTCCATTTCATCATCATCATCTAAGCTTATTAATCAAGGATTGGGAAAGGGTCACTAGCACATGTGACACCAATCCAACATGGAATAAGTGTTTATCTTGCTTTTAAAATGTCTTCTTGATGCTGTTTTTGTTACTTGTGGCATTCCTTTAGCATAGATATTCTATTTCATGGAGGTATTTGCAGATTTGTGTGTTTAGACTAACATTTCTAATGAGTATTTGAAGTGGTCTTACATGCAGATTTAGGGTACTTCACAAACAATAGGGTTTTCATCTATGTAACATGAAGATGTTCCCCCATGGTTTTTCTAGTTGTCCCCCACCCAAGACATTTTTAGTATGTGGGGACAAATCACAAATGTCTCAAAGCAGTCCACTATCCCTACCCCGCAACTAGAAATAGTAAAATGCAAGCCTAGTACTTCTAGGGACATTGAACCATCCACATGAATTTTTAAAAAAACTCACCAATTTCATAAAAAATTAAAAATAAAAGGGGTGGGTTGGGAGCCAACAAAGCCCCACACTCCCTTTGAAAACCCTAAATAATGTTGGGCATAATAATAAGTCAATTTCACCATGCTGCCAAAGATGCACAATGTCGCTTACAATGTTTTTATTAATAAATAATTTAATAATAAAATCAAAAATCTCTCCATCTTTGGAGGCAACGTGCATTTTTACTAACACTATGTATCTTTTGTGGCACTATGCATCTTTGGTAGCAACTATGCATCTTCAGCAGCAAGTTTAATTTGACAGATAGTGGCTATTAGCCACACAAATTGATGAGGAGGCATAGAGGGAATTGATTAGGGTTCCATTGGATGAGGCAGTTCCTCATTGGTGGTGACTCAAATTTAGACGTTGATTTTGATTTAGGCAAAGATGAGGCAAAGACATAGTAAGACCAAATCTAATTGTCTATGTTTTGTCATTTTGTAGTTGTAGCCTTTCAGCCTTTTTATTTTGTTGTATAATTACATTGGTAATAAAAACTCAAATGATTAGACATTGAAATATGAATTTTGAATCCAATTGTAAGTCTCATGATATGGTTATTTAATGATTTGAAAATGCATTATCATATAAGTATTTGAAATTTCCTATATTTTCTAATTTTCCCTATTTTTAAATCGCCATCCCTTGAAAAAAGACCTCTCATCTCTTACCATGTTGGAAATGCATCCCTGTGTTTCCTAACATCACCATTCTAGAAATGTTGTGGAACATAAGTTTTCTCTGTTCAGCATTTGAAATTTCAAAAACAGGAAAAGAATAGAAAAATAAATAAATACTTTTTCCAGTGCACTCCAATTATTGATTCAATCTTCAAATCAGATCTGGAATCACTCAAGAATCACTCCACTTTGCTCAATTTGGAGTTTAGAAGAAATGAAAATCTGCATCAGAATCATCTAAAAGTCATTTGCATAAAAGTGAATATTGTCTTCGATTATTTGCTAAGAATTGTAAAGCCAATACAATCTTGGAGAACTCAACCGTAGCAATCCAACAAGCTCCCCTAAGGTGTTTGTAAACACCACCTTGACAAATTCGGACATCAAGAAGGTGAAGGTGAAGAGTTCTCTGTTCCACATGTCAGGTCCTTTGTGCAGTGCTCACACTCAATCTTGAGGGACTCAGATTTAACCCTCATATTCTTGAATCTATACAGAGCCCAAGACATTCATTAGACAGAAAGTATTAATTTTCTACATCTAGGTGATTGGATTCTGCACATCATCAGCATTTATTCTTCATCATTATTTCCAAAGCTAAGTGAACCATCCTTCTCAATTTATTTTCTAAAAATAAGATTTCAATTTATTGACCCAACTTTAATTAATCTAGGTCAATTGTGTGATTATTGTTTCCATTTAATTAGTCTAGATTTGTGTAAAAGGTCTTTTTATTCCCTTAGCATATTACATGCATATTTTGTGCTAATGCAACTATTATGTAGAGTGAATGGGTTTACAGAATCGCATTAAATGATCACTCCTGAGTCCTTGGTTTTTTCAATTGTTGTAGTGTTTAGATAGAATTTGGAGGTGTCGGTTTACTATCTTTAGCTTATCCGGTACCTGATTCATGGGCAACACTAAGGTTGTCGACTATTGTGGGAATTACTATAATTTGTCTTCCATGGTGATTATAGTCAGTTATCTAGTAGGTTCGGTCATTGAAGAGGAGAGTAGGATAACGTCTTGAAGTTTATTGGTTATTCATTTCCATAAGAAAAGTCCTCAACATCTAAATACGAACCCATCTGGAACTTCTACTTCTAATGCTAGGCATGGATGTTAGGGAGCTTGCAAGTTAACTGGATGCATTAGTAAGTTTATATTCATAAGGATTTAATTGGCCATTCTCAAGCCAATTGTCATGCCCAAGATGTTCTTCATTGCCTCTACATCAGTTGAAGTGAAGGTAGATTGAGGGCTACTAAATGATGCAAAATAGACTGTGACAATTGTATGTCAACCTAGGTGATTAGCATGTCTAATGAGACTTGAAAATCAAATTGAAGCTCTTAGTACACACATTTTATATCTCAATCAAAGTGTAGACCTTTTGGAGAATGGGTTCAAGGATTTATATTAAGGAAATCCCTGTATCCATGAGACCTTTGTCAACTTCCAGGTGGATTGACAAACGAGCACAAAGAATCTTGTTGTACCTCAAAATTAAAATTTTGTTACACTAAGACATTTTGAAGAAATGAGAAAGTCTTGTTAAAATTGTCAAAAAAGGTCAAATTTGGGTGTGTGTGTCTTGCATGAGGGGTTAAAATGTGAAATTCCCAAAATTTGACAATTTGGATTTGCTCAAAGCAACCTAATCTGCAAAACCCAGATCTCAATTTTTCATCCCTACTTTTTAGGAAAACTGCTATTTTTAGAAATTTTCTAAAAATAATATATTTTTTTGGGGTTTTCTGGGTTTCTTTTGAAACGGATATTGGCAAAACTTTCTAAAAATAGAAAGTTGGTCCGATAGGGTTCAAACTGATTTTGATTGGCTCAAAATACTTCCATATCAGGCTGGTGCAGTCAGATTCTCAAAATAATCAGTTTTGTCCTAGTGGGTCTATTATGATTTTTCATAAGCATATCAGGAGCTCTGAGGTCATCAATGGAGGTCAGTCAGCTGCCAGGTGTCAGATTCAACACTCAAGCATTCAACAGAGGGTGAGTTGGTGAGCAAGCACGAAGAACGGAGAAGAAGCTGAAAAATGTGAAAATTTTCTAACACTACTTGTCATGGGCGCCCCAGGAAAGAATAGGCACCCATCTTTTTAGGGCATTAAATGTTGAAATTAGGGTTTGAGCCTCCAATCAAAGTTCCTCAGTTTTCTTCTAGCTTTGCAACGAATCCAACAGTGCAACCATCAGATTATCCAGTCATCCGGGATTTGAGGCCGAACAGGGAGGATCCAAATAGAAGTCAAAATGAAAAAGAATGAAAATCATCAAATTTGACTAAGTCTGGGAACTTTGGGCGCCCCTGGTGAAGAAGGGCGCCCAGCTTTTTGAAGGGGAAAATCCAGCAATTAGGGTTTGTGAATATGCTCAATCTCTTCAGTATTCAGCCAGCTTCGCAATGCCTGTCTCTGTCAGAGCATCCGACTGTCCAATCTCCGGCAGATTCATATCAAAGTGGAACATACAAAAGGGAGGTTTGAACTTGAAGATGAAAATCAGATGAAAAATGATTATGGAGCAAATGAGCACCCCAGGAGAGAAGAGGTGCCCAAGTTTTCAAGGGCCTAAATAGATGAATTTGCAGATGTAGCTCTAACGTGATTTCTTCAAAGTTGATCAAGCTCTCCAACGAGATATTCAACACGTCAATCGGAGTTTGCAGTCACCAGATACAAGAGGTTGAACAGAGGGTTTGATGAGAGCTAAGAATTGAGATTCAAAAGCAAACATGAGAAAGTGAGAAATATTCTAACTCTGGTGAGTTTGGGCGCCCCAGCTTGCCAGGGGCACCCAAGCTTTTGAAGGCCCAAATTCAACTGTTTGATGAAGTTTCTCCCAAGAGACCCCTCTTAATATCTCCTCAACTTCGCAACAAGCATAACCATCAGTCAATCTGATGCCCAGATCACCAGATTCAACAAGATCATCTGTAGAAGAGGAGTTAATGAAGAAATTAAAAATATATATATTCTAAGTCTGTGAAGGATGGGCGCCCCTGGAGAGGTTGTGCACTAATGATTTTGAAGGATCAAACGAAGTTTTCCGCCAGAGACGCCTCCAAAACAATCTTCTCAGAATGGGTCAAGCTCTGCGATGAATCATTTAGCTCGCTCATCAGATTAGTTTGCAAGCCGGAAATCAAGGTCAAAGTAGGGGGTTAAAGTTGTGTAAAGTTGAAAATATCAAAAAATAACTAACACTGCTTGAAGTGGGCGCCCCTAGCCAAGAAGGGCACCCAACTTCCCATGCCTTAGTAAAATTTTCAAGATTTTCAAAGTTTCCAAGTTTGTGAGATGAAATATGGACGTCTAGGTTCAATGAACAGAGGTTTTTAGGGTTTTGAGGATGAAAGCAAAAGAAAGCAAGCTTATTTCAAACCCTAAGTCTATTTAATACATCACCTCAATGCAAAATTCATCATTTTTGCAGGTGGCGTCCCAAGGAGAAAGTTGGAGCAGCAAGTTTGAAGAGTTTTTCATGATTCAAGAACTCAAGTTCGTTGGTTATTCATCAAATTTTTCAGACCAGCAACATAAACCCTCGCTTTTTCATCCAGAACAAATTTTTCAAGAGGAAGACCAAGGTTTTCAGTTTTCAGCCATCTAAGTCTTATCATCTCATTCTTTTGAAGAAATTTTTGAGAACTTCATCAAGTTGCAGCAACTGCTTTTTGCTTTGCATGTCAGTGAAATCCTCAGTGCATTCAATTTTTGATCATCTGGGTCCTCTCAAATTAGTCTTCTGAAGAAAACCCATATCACAGCTTTTTTCAAGAAAATTTCAAATTCTAGGGTTGGCTGCTTTTTCGATCAGCCATCAATGTTTTTCAAATTTGATCAACTGGGTCCATTTCTAATTGCATTCTAAACAAAACCCAGCTGCCAACTTTTTTCATGAAAATTTGAAGAAATTAAGGTTTGCTGTTTTTTCAGTCTAGAACCAAAATTTTCAAAAACAGACAATTTGGGTTGTCTTGCAACGAAATTCTGAGGAAAACCCATATCTCAGAAAAAATTTCAAAAAATTTGTCCGTTGGAGGAAGAAAAATCAGCATTCTAAAAATAGTAAGTTGCTCAAAACTTGTCTGAACCTAGGCAAGTTTACAGTCATTCTTCAAGGTTTCTGAAATGGAGTACACTCCCAATGTTTTCAAGACTAAATCAGCTCTCTATCATGATTACATCAAAACAGTTGAGACGGACTTGCATCACATCAAGTCGATGTTTGATCTACACGCTTTAGAAAGCGCAGGTAACACTTCAATTAGAAACCTGGGACACTCTAGACTCCTCACAACAGCATTTATTCCTTTTTCAGTTCAAAGCCTTGAGTTCGTAATCTCTTGCATCAAGCATTACAACCCGGCTACAAGGGAGATTCAATCAGTTGATGGCAGATTGATTTGCAGTTTGAAGCCTGATATGATCGAGAAATGCTTTTCCATTCTTCCTTGGCTTGAAAGTGTCACTATTTCAAAGAGTGAATGTGAAAGGATATAAGAAATGCACAAAGACAAGTACAACAAGAAGATTGCACAAAGGTGGATGAAGGAAAAGCATAAGACTTTTCCTAAGAACGTCGGGCGAGGAGACTTCAAAGATGAGATTGCCATCATAATCACCTTGCTCAACAGGGTAACTGGATTAGAAGATGCTACCAAGTTTTAGCCTTGGATGTTCTACGCCATACCCCACATCATGAAGAAGATTGAGTTCTATGATTGGCCCACCTTGATCAGTGACAGCCTTCATCAGCAGATAACAGAATACTTCCAGTTTCACGAGTTCCCTATGGTTTCTTACCTGGTCTACCTGGTGGCCTATCAAGGTCAATTAGAGGGTTGAACGTTGAGGGATCATTGAGCGTACAACATATCTACAACTACTATCCTCAATTGGAATTCACGAAGTCACTGCATCACTACAAGAGGGTGAACAAGGCTTTTCTGATGTACACAGTGTGGGACCTGAACAATGAATTGCACGTCCGTATATCTTCAGTTGCCAGGGCAGCGATGGCGGAGTGGGCAGATTGGTTCATACAATTTCCTACTTTCACCTATCTCAAAGTCTATGGCTATCAGGTGCCTCGCTCATGCTACCAAGCTACCCATCAGACAAAGTCATCTTCATGGAGTTCTTAAGGCAAGCACGTGAGGTCCACACAGTCTTGAGGAATAGAAAGAAACCAGCCCTCGATTTTCCATTGGGACTGGGAATCTATACATGCAGGACAGCAGTAAATGCTAAGACAATGGGAGATGAGTTAGACAAACTCGACCTTAAGCCTTATAGTGAGAGATGATCTTATGACCCTCATGGCGTCTACGCTGGCCAACTTGAGAAAAACTATGCTCATATATCCGCCTTTGAAGATTTTTGGGCTAATTGCACAAATGAGTTCGAGGTGTGAAGGTGTAGTTATAGTAGGCTCACTCTTCATGAGATAAAAGACTTCCTTTCAGAGGATATCGAAGGATTTTCAAATGATGATGAGGATGTGTTACTCCTGATGTATGCCTGAAAGGGAATTGAAGATCAACCCCTTCCTCAAGTCAACTGGGCTAATAAGGAATCCCTCTCAGTCGAAGAAAGGACAAGGCAAGTCCTCAAACATAGCAAGGTCTTCTTAGTGCTTAAAAGGAAGAAATCCATACCAGCAGCAGAGCTTCCAAGGGTACAACTGTCACTTCCCTCCTCTTCTAGAGCACAATCAAAAGGGAAAGGCGTAAGTCAGTCTCAAGATGGTGTGAAGGGCAGTAGGTCAACCAAAAATGTAAGAAGGAGGTTAGACTTCTCAGGCATAGTCATACAAGAGCCATCAACAGTTGAAGCAGAAGCTCCTCCAGAAGAACCTATACCTCAGAAGGAGACAGAAGAAGTGCCCTTAGCACATGACTCCATACCACTGACAGGGTCTTCACCAATCCACATCGACCTTGATATTGAAGATGATGAAAAAATTGCAATTGTACCTCCTCAGGAAGTTAGTAAAGATACTACCGTGTCTTGGCTTGAGAACTCCTTGGGAAGGGTAGGAAGAAGAACTTCATATCAGGTGAATTTTGATGACCTTGATAACATCTATCATGAACCTCCTAAGAAGAAAGCAAAGAAGCAAGTTCATTATGAAAGGAATCATGATGGTGAAGTGATCATCGAGATTGCCTTACAACCTGAACATAAGAACAGAGATGAGGTGAATATGGATGACTTTGTGATGGTCAAGGCTAATCTTGGTAGAAATACTAGACATGCAGATGTGAGTCTATTTAGAGTTGTGTCTGAAATCCTTCAGGAAAGAGTGCTCAAGGATGGAGAAGACAAGGCAGCCCTCAAGGCTGAAATACAGCAGCTCATGCTTTATATTTCTAACCTTGTCCATGGTTCTTCACAAGCTACTTAGTTGCTGCCCCAGGTTTTAGATACACCAGTTGATCATCATCAGTTGAGGCAGTTGGTCATTTGTGGGAAAGAGACTCAAGAGTGGATCGAGAGTTTCATTGTCAGAGGAAAGGAGATCTTGGCACGAATGTTTTAGTTGAGAGAAAATGCTCATGAGCTACATCAAGGTATCCAAGGGTTTGAACAATCAGTGGCTGAAGTAAAACCAAGGCATGAAATCATCATTGTTGATTTAGATACAGCCTATGGTTCAGCAACTTCAAAAGAATACAAGAGGCAGATCCTTGCTTGGAGAGAGCGTCATGTCTTCAAGGTTAAAACTTACGAGAGGATATTTGAAGAGTTTATTGCCTACAGACAAAGGGTGATCGAAGCTCTTCTTTTCATTAATGAGTTTGTTACAGAGATTCCTTCTCGGTACAGTCTTGAAGATGGTTCCTACATTGGGCTTGATGAAGTGCAAGCTCAATTTTAGAGTGTTGTTCATAGCTATGATAGCAGCAATCCAGTTGGCGGGAGAATGAGTCATATTTTGATGATGTCAACAAAGTTTGAAAAGGCGGCCAATGAGGTCGAAGATTTCCTAAGATCAATTGCAAATGGAGAGGATATCTTGGAAAAATGCAATTTTTCTATTGATGGGATAGATGCATCGAATCAGGACACAGTTTCCTGCTTTTTAGAAAATGCGATTGAGATTTGAAATGGCTTTCATCTAGAAGCTTTCTTTTCGCTTTCTTTCTATTCTTGGAGCAATTCTTATCCATTCTTTGAAGAAGAGAAAGAAGATAAATGTAATAGTTGGTGTTTCCTACTTTTTCTGCTTTCTTAGGTGTTAGATGTTATCTTCTTTCTAGATTTAGAAATAAAGCTTGCTTGTTGAGCAAGCCCTAGATTGTGAAAGCAAGGAGATTTTAGGGTTCCCTACTCCTCTGCTTGCCTATAAATAAGATTCTTTGCTCATTAGTTTTCTTTAACCATGCTAGTGATAACAAAATGCTAAGCCTAAGTGCCTTCTATTGTTATTCAAGTGTTGTTCATTTGTGTTTATGATAGCGAATTGTTGAGTCTCTTTTAGCCAACAAGTAGTTGGTGTAATCGATGTCCCTTTTGTGTAAGAACAAGTTTGCAAGCCTCTTTAGCTGCAGGTTCTTGTTCCGTGCATGTGTTTAGTGTAATCTTTGTTCTAGAAGTTTGAGAAATAAAATCATGAGCCTCCTTTGCCTTGGTATAACGTCTCAGATTTTCGTTTATTGTGTCATGCTTTTGTGATCTCAATTTCAGCCTACATTGAAGTGTGTAGATGTATGTTGAGAAAGAGTTCTCTTAAGCCTTTGTCAGGAAATCAACCTTGTTCATTTCTAAATTCTCTTGCTCTATGTATTACTTGAGAAGTTAGAAACGTCTTTAGCTTAAGTTAGTCGTAGTTGAAGTTCTTAATCAGAAAATCTCAGCTGCGGCATTTGTGTTTTATAAACCTTGTGCTCTAGCTGAAACAAAAAGATAGGCGAATTAGTTTTAATTTACTTTCTTTCATACCATCAGCAAGAGGGAGCTTCCCCTCCTAATTTGAAGAGCAGTTTTACTATGCATAGCTATCCGTTTCAAATTCACATTCCAAAGGTGCGAATTTAATCGCCAACAAATCCAAGGGACTTACTGCAGAAATTTGAAGAGTCACTTCTAACCTCAGGAGATAGAAAACCACATCATCACCCTACTTATTTCTACTTGGATCAACACCAGCTAAAAGATGGATAAGTGAGCAGGAAATGTTGTTGAATGCCAATGTTTTCCAAAGTTTCCGAGATTTCTTTGTTGAATACCATGATTTCAAATTATGCTTGGATTTCATGGTATGTCTGATTTTATCTGGTTTTCATATGTAATTGGCTTTGTGCCTTACTAACGGTATAAGTGTGTCTTTGGGAAGTTTACTTTGTAGCACTCCACTGGCTACTTTCTTGATTAATATGCAATGACCTTTCTATAAAAAATTGAATAATTATAAAGATATATTTGAAGAATAATAGATATATGTTTGGGGAAATTTCAATATGAATCCCATTAATTCTAGAGATGGGAATTCCCTACAAACAAATTCATCATTCCTAACACAGACCAAAGTTAGATGCTTTGGCACTCCAAGAATAAAAATGTTTTACGAATCTTTAGCAGTCTAAAACTGTAACTTTTTCAAAGTTGCATGTATTTTTCTTATGTGGGTTTTGCTAGATAGAAATTTGGAGCTATTTGCCATCAGGTGTTATTTTTTGAGCCATTTACATGTTATCATAGCAACAAAATCATTTGATGCACTTTGTTATGGTCTTGGAATGGAAAAAGTTAAATGAAAAAAAAAAGATCAATTTTAATTTTAAAGCTTTTACATGCAAATGAAAGTGTATATTTGCTTCTTGGTAAGGGACAGGGACTGGCATCTGCCAAACAAATCCTTATTCATAGTTGGTGGGTGACAAAGACCCACAAAAGTAGAAATAAAATGGTAAATCTTTGACAAAACTATGAAATTATGATTACATATCAGTTTATTTTTACAGAGCTAGAGTAATTTGATAAATAAAATGCTAACTGTTACTTAACAAATCCTTATTCGTTGTTTGTAGATGACAAAGATCCCACTAAAAATAGAAATAAAGTGATAAATCTTTGATACAAATATAAAATTATGATTTCGTATCTATTTATTTATAGACCAAGAGTAATATGATAAAAAAAATAAAAATTGCTATACTGTTGTTTTCCAATGCACCCTGAGTCATATAGATAAGCTCCTGAAATTATACAGTCATCACTTAATAAAAAAATTATATGATTGATTTTCTTCTTTTTTATATATATTTATGTATTTTATAAATCAGAATTTCAGTACAACTTAAAAAATAAAAAATCATAGGATCACTATATTTAAAAAAAATTAAAATTTTCAATATTAATTGTTAAACAAAATTAGCATAGGTATCTTTGCATCTATAAATATATTTAATATATCTGTATTAGTTTACCTGCAATTTTAATAAATCATTTACTTCATATTTAAGTACATAATTATATCAATAATATCAAAATTTTATATGATAGTTTATTTTTTAAATATATAATTCTTTTATTGCATCAAGAGGCATAACTACAATAGCAGCAAAGGGTGAAGTGTAATGGTGTGAGTGTATTAACAAAAAATATTAAAGAGCTAAATACAAAATTAATAAAAATAAAAAACAAATAAAATATGTAGCCTAGAAAGTTTAATAACTCTTCAAAATATTTGTGTGTGGTTATTTTCATTTACCTATATTAAATAAAATAATTTAAATAAGCACTTTAGTCTATATTTTGATCAATACCCCTCTCTCAGGTCATCATCTAAAGTTGGCTCACGAACATCATGGAATAAGGTGTCATCTTCAATTTCTTTCTTGTGTGACATATTGGGAGAGATGAGAAGCTAACCAACAATGTATGTTTCCATCTGCCAATTTCTCGTGCTAGAATATTGTGTGCATCATAAGACCTATCCTTATTTATTCCACCAATAAGATCATTCCTTCATATCTCATAGTCAAGCCTATATATTGTCCCATGTGTTCTAAACATATTATCAACTGAAACATCAGGAAGTATATCGGTATTGATTTCTTGAATCAATGAATTCATCATCTCCACTTGATTTTCCTCTTTCTAGATCTTGAGATTTTGGTAGTGACTTGTGCCTTGAGCTTTCCTCATGATATGTTGTCTTCATGGGTTGTAACTTCTTCTTGTCCTTATTGGTATTCATTTTTTCTTCTTTCCATATTCAATTCATTTGATGTATTCATTGATCTTAGGTTTGACTAAAATAGAGTTTCCTCTTGTCACTTGGAAGAGACAAATTTCTTCAAAATTGGATATAATCTTGAGAGTACCAAACAACAACTTACATCCCTACCATCATTCTACTAGTGTAGGTTGGTAGACTGTCGACTTACAAATAAATTTAGTGGCATCAAATAACTTCTTCAATGACTATATTACAAGCATTTTGAAAATAAGAACCAAGATATCATATCCCAAGCAACAATGCCATTCTATTGGTGCAAGTTGGTGGGATGCCAAGACTACATACAAATAAAACACACTACAACAAAACTTCTAAGTTGTTGAGGTCTCTACTGATATTTCCAAATTGTCTCTTACCTAGAAATTATTAAAACATGTTTGGCAAAAGAACCATTGGGTCCCAAAATCATTTTTCACACTCCTAAACGAATCAATCCACCCCATGGCTAGGGAAATATCATCCTAAAGAGGGATTGATAAAATCATCGACACAAAGCTAGTGATTTAAGGCCAATTGCTAAGAGTAGATATTCTCTCCTTCACTTTAGGCTTAGCTAGACCTAAGAGGGTGTTCCTAGGGATATTCTTAATAGGATTGAACATAACTAAAAATAAGCAAACTAAAAGTGTTGTAATAGTATCCAATGTATATTTTGGCCCTAAAGGTTGTCACTAGACCATCAACTAACCTACTACACATAAACCTCTGTTAAGATGATAAAGACATTGTTGCACAAATCTAAGATGTAGATATGTAAAATATGATTCTTGAAGATGAGAAATGTCGAAACGTGGACCAAATGGTGTTTTGGTGAATGAGCTTTGTTAGGGTTTCATACCGTGCCTTAGTCGTAGGATTTTCCTTTACTGTGTGTACGTCCACATTTACTGTGGGCTTTTTGGTTTTATTATGCCCTCCACCAACTCTAACCCAATAGTTCTTTCTCATGTTGGTGGTTCAACAGCTCTGCTCAATGGCTCCCCCTCCGAACAAGCGACCATGAAAAAAAATTTCGAAAGTGTTTCATGAGGCAAGTCTTTTGACTCCTCGATTGATGTGGTTTTACCCTTGCCAAATTTTGATTTTGCATGTCAATGGCTTGAGTAGCATACTCTTGTTGGTTGTTTTTTTGGGAGGACTCCCCCTGAAAGCATGCTTAAAGAATGGGTCCACAAGGCCTAGGTCCCTCATGGAGTCCACCTTGACATGGTCCAAAATTTAACCAAGGGTTTTTTTCTTTTCTGCTTTGTGGAGGTCAGTCATGTTCAGGAAATCCTAAATCATGGTCCCTAGTATGTTCGGTCATCTTTGTTGGGTTTCCAGTCGTGGACCCAGGACTTCGCTATCTCGGATGACACCAAATTGTGGGTCCCAGTCTGGATTGAGTTTCCAGGTTTTCCTTTGCCTTGTGTGCCTTTTTTGAACCATATTGTGTCCTCTCTAGGGAAGGTCATTTGTATTGAGACAGATAGGTTCTTTCAAGCTCGACCCCATAAATGGGTCTGTGTTGAAGTGGACCTTTCACAGGATTTGAAGGATTCCATTGATATTCAAATTGGAGCTCTCTGTCATACCCAGAAAGTCACTTATTTTAATCTATCAAACACGTGTTATAGATGCCAGTCTGCAGACCACAAGATTAAGGACTTCTCTTTGGAAATTCCTCGTACTCCTTCACCACCACGAGATTTTGAAAAGCCTCATCAGGTGGAGATTGTTGCTGCCAAATTTGAGGAGAAATGGACAACGGTTATGAACCGTAAAAATAAGTCCAATGGCTTTGGGACGGTTTTCAAATTCCCTGAGCCAGCTAAAGAAGTTTTAAACCCTTCAGCGAAGGGGAAAGAGGCCCAGGTTGGGTCTATCTATACTTCAGCACAGCCAAGGCCTAAGGCTACGCCTCAACCTGCTGTTGTCATGATAGCACAGCCGACTGAATCTCCTCCCATGTCAGGAGCTCAAAGGTGGTCCCATAGCCCTTTTCCACCTCTAGAATAAGGGGAATATGTGCAGGAGAAATGGAGATTTTCTTCTCCAAACATTCAAATTGGTTCAGTTCCACCAAAATTTTGGTAGAATCACTTCTCTACTTTGGTTGAGGAGCCGAACTCCGACAATATGGAGGAGTTTCATTCATGAATTTCCTCTCATGGAATGTTTAAGGTCTAACAGACCTCTCTAGGAAGTATTTCGTTAGGGATACTCTACAGAAGTATACTGGTATTGAAGTGCTTTGTCTCCAAGTAGTGAAAATCACTAGTTTTTTGCTCTCATCGGCTTGTCAATCTATTTGGCTAGCCAGTAAAATGTTTTGTATTGATCATGAGGCTAGACATGGTGAAGCAGTCACCCTTTTGTCCCCAAGGTGGCATGCTTGTGTGGTTGATTGTAGGTCTGACCCCACACATTGGCTCGTCTGGATTCTGCTTAACATTGATAATAATTCTTTTGGGATTATTAATGTCTATGCCTCGAATGATGTTGTTGAAAGATCTCTGCTTTGGCGCCAGATTGTTGATTCACTGTCAATTGCTACCTGGCTCTTATGTGGGGATTTCAATATGGTTGAGATATCGTACGACAAAGATGGTACTTCTCTATTCAGATGGGCAGCTGGCGAATGAGAGGCGTGGTTTTACATGCACAATAAACTGAGGCTTTTTTATTCCAATATTGGTCATCACCATTCTCATTCTTTTTGGGACACTTGTTGTAATTACCAAGTTGGTTCTAATAGGATATTTAAGCGCCTTGATCATGCCATGATCTCGGCTCAATATTTTTTCTCCTTCAATAGCTCTTCACTCCTGGTTAAGTCGTTAGTGGATGTGACTTTGTCAGACCATTTCCCCATCTCTTTTCGCATTGAATGGGAGTTAAGATAGCCTCATTCCTACAAGACCCAATTCTTCCTGAACATGTCTTTGTTGTGTCATCAGCCCATGTTGGCCCACATTCGTACAGTTTGGAATTTGGAGTGTAGGACACCTCACAATATAGGTTGGATTGCTTGGTGGAATGATGCCATCACTCGCACTGCAAGGTTTCTTTGCATTTATGGGTGCCAACTGGCTATCTTTCGCCATAAATCTTATGAGGCAACCATGGCTAATCTCCACTCAGCTACTGAGGCTCTGGCGGTTAGCCCTTTCTCCCCATCATTACAAGTTAGGGTGGAGGAATTAAGGCACAAAAAGCAAGTTGCAGATAATTATGCTTCCAGAGGTGCACAAATCAAGGCCATGCACCGGTTAAAAATTGGTGACCGTGCCTCTAAGGAGTTTTTTCTAGCCCTTCGTGCTAGGCACTCATCTCCTGGTATTAAAAAAATCAAAGAAGTCACTCATGTGTTTTTTGAGCTACTTGACATTCTCCAGGCCTTTGTTAGGAATTATGAACAAGTTTTCATTGCTCAGGAGTATACGCCAAAGTGACATTAAGCTCTTCAGGATTTCCTTGTTGTTGTGCCAAACAAGCTATCTTCAGCCTAGAAATTTTTTTGTGAGCAACTGCTCATAGTTGAGGACCTGAAGGAGGTTTCTCACACCATGGCAGATGACTAAGCCTCAGGTGTTGATGGCTTCCTGTGTGAACTATACAAATCCCTTTGGGACTGTGTTGGGTACAATTTGCATAAATTCTATCTTTAAGCCTTTTATTCTAAATCCCTTGGCAATATAATTAATAAAGGAAATATTAAATTCATACCTAAAACTGGCGATCCTAAGGATATCTGCAATCGGCGGCCTATCACGCTCCTCAATGTTTCATATAAAATTATTGCAGAAGCCCATGCTTTGAAAATCTGACATCTTATGCCTCAAATTGTGCGCTTGGAGAAAACTAGTTTCATTAAATCTAGATTTATTTTGGATAATATCATTGTTGTTTGAGAAGGAATGGAATGGGCTAGGAATTCTAACCAGAAAGCCATTTTCCTCAAGATAGACTTTGCTAAAGCCTATGACCGCATTGAATGGCCTTTTATTCTCGCCATGCTGAATGCGTTGGGGTTTGGGCCTAATTTCATTCAGGTTATCCAAATGATTTTCTCAGACACCTCTGATTGCATCAACATTAATGGTCGCCAGTCCCTTGCCTTTGACTTGTTCTGCTCCATCAGGCAGGGTTTCCCGCTTGCCCCCTCTCTCTATGTGCTTATTGTTGAAGGATTTGGTTATTTGCTTGCTAATGCGGTTTCCTAGTAGAGGGTTAGAGGCATTTCTTTTCCCAACTCGCAGGCTCAACTTGTTAATGGCCATTTTGCTAATGACTCATTCCTCACTCTTCTATAGGATGAACACAACATTAAGGCGGCTCTGGAGTGCCTTGAAAGTTTTTGCTTTGCTTTTGGCTCCACCATTCAGTGGCATAAAACCTTGTGCTATAGGAAATCTATTATGCCCACTCCCCATTGGTTTCAACAGTACGACTGGAAGTGGATTGGACCAAGGGAAATCTTTCAATTTCTAGGCATTCCCTTTGCCTTTCAGGCTTCCCCAACTGAGTTGTGGCAAGTTGTTCTCTCCAATATTGAGAAAAATTTGGCCTATTGGATTATGAAGCATCTCTCTCTAGCTAGGAAATTTCAAGTCTGTTCTAAAATCTTGGCTGCTACACACGTCTATTATTCTTCTTTTTGAGCTCCCTCAAAAGCCGCCTATGTCAAGCTTGAAAAACTATTGCACGACTTTCTTTGGGCCTCTTCTGAGACCCATCGAGGGTTTCATCACGTAGCTTTGGAATTTTGCTTCCTACCCAGAGATTCTGGAGGGCTTGGCCTGCTCTCCACTCAATGATAAGAGACTAAAATTCTCCTTGGGCACTACATTCAGTTTGGCTTTCCTGTTCACCAACCTTCGTGGAAGGGTATTAGCTTTCAAACCCTTCTAGTTATGAAGGAATCAGTCCAAATTGTGGGAAATTTCGTGGCCAAAAGCATTTGGAAAGTCTGGGAAGTGGTTAAGCCTTGGCTCTACTGGGCGGGCTCTGGTTTCCATGATGGGCTTTTTCTCAATCAACAGAATGTGTGGTGGTCGCCTCTTTTTTCCAGTAATGATCAACTACTGGCCAAATCACCTAGGCTTAAGGCTTTAAGATTCCACAAGAAAGGTATCCAAACCTTGCAACATGTGTTTCACAGACCCACAATGCGTATTATGTCATGGGAAGATTTTCGTGCTCATTACAGACTTCAAAACCAAGACCGTGATACCTATGATGGTCTGGTGAATGCTATTCCAACATATATGATTCATAAGGTGGGAATTCATGGTACCAAGCCCTGGTGGAAGGACTGGAAGTGGTACCTAGACACCCCTTTCAAAAATTATAAGCCTAGGCTTGGTTATATGTGGCTTTTGCCGCACTTTCCTATGATTGATATTTTGAACCAACAGTGGCATCTTCAGTCTTTTGTGTCTGTTTAGTGAAAAAGATTCTCTACCACTTGTTTTACAAGTGTTGAGCCTAAGCTCACCCACTTTTCTTGGTGTATTCTTTTCCAAGACTTACCAATGGGGTCTTGGCTTGTTCACTTGGGGGTCCAAGACCCTCGGTGCCCGTTTTGTGGGCAAGCAGAGTCTTTTAATCATCTCTTCTAGTTTTGTACTAGAGCCCAACAATTTTGGAATTAGATTCATGACTTCTTTCAGCCTTTCCAGCCAGAGCCATTTTCTTGGCATATGATTTTGCTGGGTGATTTCCCTAGGCTTCCCGCTAAGTATACCCAGCTTTGGCACACTTTCAGGGTGGAAATCCTCTTTAGTATTTGAAAAGATAGAAATTCCTACATATTTTCTCACAACCAAATGGATAAAAATGTTTATTTGTATTCTAAAGCTATTATTTACTCTAATGTGCTTTTGTAGATACAAGTTCAAGCTCTAGGTGTCTCACCTCCAAGTGCTTCTAGACCATTGGGGCAATGCCTCTTTGCCTCTAATGTTTCTTTACACTTGAGGTGCCTCATCTCTAAGTGATTTTGGACCATTGGGGCAATGCCTCATGTATTGTGGCTCGGGTTCCCTCTTCACCCACCTCCTCCCATGACTCATCCCCCTCACGAGGTCGACGGCAGAGTGGCTCTGCTTTCCCCCACTCTCAAGCTCCTCCTCATCGTGGCTCCCACCCTCCTTGGTGGTCATGTTCTCCTCCTCCGCAGTCTAACCTAAGGTGGCCCTCTAGAGGGGTGGCAAGGAGCGGCGGTGGTGCCTCTGTGTGGCCCTCTAATAATGCTCTTGATAGCGGCTCTGGTTGGTCGGACATTGGTAAATGCATCCCACATCTGGCACTAGCAATCTCACCTTGACATGAGTAAAAGGAAGCAGATAAAGAAAAAGAAGATGAGGATGGTTAGGGTCCTCCTGGCGTCACTCCAGACCCCATTGATGTATGGGGAAAAAAATGAATGACAGAGACCTTCCTGGCTCTGGTGGCACTACTATGGATGCTTAATGGTCTTTTTATTTTACATGTTTTTAGTGTTTATGGATTTATGGGCTAGGCCCAAGTGACTCTATTTTTTTGGTTTTCTGGGCTCTGCCCATGTGACTCTTGGGGTGTGCCTTCTTACCACCCGCCCTTTTTTTTGTGAATATGTAACTTTATCTTTATTAATAATATAGATAACTGCATATTCATCAAAAAAGATGAGAAATATCATGTCTTGCAATAGATTCTCACCTAGATGAACAACTAAATCATGAGGTGTTTTGACATTGTCTATGGTTTTAGAGCATCTCCTAATAGGTTTTATTCATTTATGTTAAAACCCTAAACTCCTATCATTGTTCTTACATGTTATCTTATAATTCATCATTGACTTACCTAGCCCGTGGCTAGCCTTTAAGTGGTGTCTTCAAGCCTTTTAACTTGTTTAATTATTGGCCCTTTTGTCCTAGTAATCGTCTTAGCCCATTAAACCTGTGCACTTTAAATCACCTAAATTACCTTTACATGCTCCCATAGGATGGTCCCTATCATCATCCCCACTGGCATCCACATGGCATGTTTTCATTGCATTGCATCAACTTAGTTCATTGCGAGTCAAAAATTCCTAATCCTTTCAAAGTTGTAACTATGTGCTATGTTGCCACGTGTCTTATTTTTATTGCATCACAGGATTCCTACATAGAGTGTGGGTTATAAATGGTCAAGTTCATTAAATTTGTGCTAATGTGCTCTTTTTCCATGTGTCACTCCCAATGACCTCCTCACGGAAAAGGGTTAATACACTTATCGGTGGCGAGCTCCTATTTGTAGTGCAACATCTTAGTGCAATGTAACTTCTCAAAGAAAACATTCACCCTTGTGTTGCGACAACACCTGGCATCTACTCAACATAGGCCTAGCCATAAGAGTTAAAGCATTGTCAAATAAAGATTAGAGGGACTAGGTGCCACATGTCTTGATGTCATTACAGTGCATGTCTTCTTTATAGTGAGTAGCTATTCAAAGTTGTACTCACATGCTCCATTGACACGTGTCTCCACCATGTAAAGGGTAAATAGTGGCGTCTTTTTAAAAAAAAATTGATGGTAGTTGTGGGACCATCTCGTGACTTAAAGAGAACTTTACAAGTGGTGGATTCCTATTGTAGTGCATGTGGTATTCATAGCACAACTTAGCCCATGAGGATTTAAAACATTTATATGCTAAGGAAAAGTAATGTGTTGGCTGTCAATTTAATCTCCCACCAAGATCAATGGTTTGCATTCAAATTTGAGAATGGTTAGTTGGTGACCTGTGGGTTTTTCTCGTATGAGTCATTACTACATGAGGAGACCGATATCTACCAGATGTTTTAGAGATTATACATCAAATACACTTATTTATCCTTAGAAACATTCAAAGGAAACTTGTGTGAAAATTTTGAACAATTGAGGTTGTTTCAGAAGTTGCATAGGAAAATTAGGGTTTCAAGATACAAAGAACCGACTCAATATTTTGAATTTTCTTTCAATTGTGAAGATTTCTATTGGTAGGGTTTTGAAATACTTCTAGACTGTTTATTTATTGGTAAAAGCCTAAGTTGTATCCAATTTTAGAAAACCCTAGTCATTGAACTTAAAACCCTAAAATGAGTTGAGCGTCATCCCTAGCTAGGAAAGTGAAACAAGTTAGAGGAGGACATTATAAGCCAACTTCCTAGTTCTTCCAACAGGGAAAAGCATGCCCAAGGGTCTAGGATCCTTTTAGATAGGGTCAAAACAGTAAGGGATGCAACCATCCTAGTATATGGGTCGGACCTATTCAAGTACTCTCACAAAAGAATAAACATTATAAGACCCATATCCAACATATGGAATTTAGACCTAGGCAGGCTAGTGGTGCCAAATGTTTTTAATCAATGTAAACCTAATAAGGGAAATTGCCAAATATTATGACCCACATTCTAGAACAATTCTAAATGAAAAGGGTGGTCTCTTAACTAGGTTAGAGAGAGCATTTATATGTGAGGTGTTTAGTCTAAATTTAGCTACAAATGTTCCCATAGACTTTGACTCGTTGTGCAGAGAATATGATATAGATAAACATACCTATAGATTCATGTGGTTACCTCATCACAAAAGAAGAGATCAAAATGGGAAACTGCTGAAGTTTGCCAGAGATGAAGTAAAACAAATTGATTATGACATATTTGAATATTATTGCATTAATGCTTACTTTGTTTTATGTTAAGTTCTAGTTGTTGTGCTTGCCAGTACATTTAATGATGATGGCATCTAAAACTAGCATAGGAACCTAAATAGAAGCTTTGATTTTTCCACTTTTATAATAGAAAGCATCCATAAGGGTCTAATGGCAATAAAAAGTGATGAGAAAAATATATTTTTTAAATGGTATTCCCTACTATGTCATATTATGTTATATAGTGGGAGACCTATTTGGGGTGCTACTATGGAGTTGAAGTTCTAGGATGAATAAGGAGTTCCAATACCAATTCAAGGGTGGGCATACGTTTGGGATATGCATTGTCAAACCTTAAACTAAATTATGCTTGAAGAATGGTTTTTGCAGCTAGTTATGAGAAATATGGGTTACAGGAACACTAGCAAACGTTTTGAGAAAGTAGTGAATTTCTTAAGACCCAAGAATAGAGTACCCAGTATATTCTTTAGTCCAAGAAGGTTGAGACATCATTTTCTTAACATTCTCGCTTGTTGAAACCTTGCAAGAGCAAAGGGAGTATCAACACCATGATTTAATTGTTGGGGGCTGAGAGGCCCTAGACTTCAAACACCATCTAAACTTCTTTGTGCTCACAATCCTAGTTAAAGAATATGCAACATTCATCAAAGTATCTACCTTAACTAGCTTCACCCTGCCATCCTTGACCATATCTCTAACAAAATAATATTGTACATCAATGTGCGTGGTCCTAGCATGAAATGTTGGGTTCTTAGCTAGGTAGATTGCACTCTAACTGTCACAATAAACTATCATTGCACCTTGTTTTATTCCAATATTTGGACACAGTATCTTAAGCCAAATGGCTTATTTACAAGCATGAATAGCTAAAATATGCTTACCTTCAATAGTGGACAAAGCAACCAAAACTTATTGCTTACTCATCCAACTGATTGCACCACCAATTAAAGTAAACACATAAGAACTATTGGATCATATGTTATCAACATCACCTACCCATCCTAAATCCACATAACCATGAATATCAAGGGAAAACTCATCTTCTATCGAATTACCATGATAACACAAGGAATACTCTAAGGTATAGCACAAATACTTAAATACTCTTTTAACTGCATTCCAATGAAATCTACCAAGATTAGACATATATCTAGAAAGAAATCCCACTTCTTTGGCAATGTCTAGTCTAGTGCACACCATAACATACATCAAACTTCCAACTACACTCTAGTAAGGCACTTTTCTAATGTCTTCCATCTTTGATGGGGATGTTGGCTAATCTTAAACAAATAACTTTGTTCCAACTATAAAAATAACACACGATTGTCTACAATCTGACATGTTAAACCTTTGTAAAATTGAATTGACATACTTACTTTGGCCAAACCATAGATTTTTGTTCACCCTATATATTTTAATTTTCATCCCAAGAATGTGTTTAGCTGCACCAAGATCTTTCATTTCAAAATTAGTTGCAAGTTGAGAGTTTAGTTCTGAAATCTTTCCTTTCCTTTACCAATAAATAACATATCATCAACATATAATGCAATGAACAAGAAATTATCACATCAATTTTATAATAAACACAATGATTTGAATTATAACGCTCAAATCCCAAACTCAACACATATATCAAATATCGGGTACCACATCTTAAGACATTGTTTGAGGCCATACAAATATTTTTTCAATTTACAAACCAAATTAATTTTACCTTTCACCACATAGTGCTCTAACTATGTCATATAAATATCCTCCTCCATATCACCTCGAAGGAAAGTCATTTTGACATCCATTTGTTCAACCTCTAGTTCATAAATAGTAGCAATAGAAAGCAAAAATCTAATGGATGTTATTTTTGTAATGGGAGAAAATATCTCACCATAATCAACACCCTCAACTTGAGAGTAACCTTTTGCAACCAACTGTGCTTTGTACTTCTCAATACCACCATCTAAACCAATATTTTTCTTGAACACCCATTTACAACCAACAGGTTTTCATCCTTTAGGAAATGGTACTAGATCCCATGTATCATTCTTATTCAAATCTGTCATCTCTTCATCTATAAAATTTTTCTAGGATTTTGCATCATTCATACCTAATTCCTCCTCTACAAATCTAGTTTCATCCATGCTAGTATTCAAAGAAAAATTACATCTCTAGTCATGAGGTGAATACCTTTCAAGTAGTTTTCTATGCCTTGTAGACCTTCAAACAAGTCGAGTTGGAGGTTCTTACTCCTCTTCTGAAGATTTAGAGCTAGATGAGTTTTTTTAACTTCTTGTCTATCGAGGGTCCTCGATTCAACCTTCTTAGGCATAGAAGGATGTTGAATCACATCTTTCTAGTCACTTTGTTTTGGTTGCAATGTAACAGAGAAGGCTTAGTTTCTCTAAAAACAACATTTCTACTATATATTACCTTCTATGCATTTAGATCCCAAAGCTTGTATCCTTTCACACCATAACTATATCCGATGAAGATACATTTCATAGCCTTGTTCTCCAACTTTGTTTGTGTCTCCTTTGGCACATGTGCTTATGCCTTGCAACCCAAAACTTTAAGATGTCCCAGTGAAGGCTTGTGACCCAAAAACACCTCCATAGGATTTTTATCAACAAGAGATGATGTAGGGGACCTATTAATCATGTAGCAAGCAATGGAAACAACTTCAACCCAAATTTTTTTAATAGACTAGCACCACTAAGCATAATCCTAGCCTTCTCCATTAGTGTCTTGTTCATTCTTTTTGTAGCTCTATTATATTGTGAAGAATATGGAGTTTTCTTTTGTCTATGAATGCCACAATCTTTATATAATCTATCAAAATCATTGGAGAAAAATTCACCGCCACTATCAATCATCAACATTTTATTTTCTTTCCAATTTGCAACTCAACCATTGCTTTAAATTCTTTAAATCGACTAAAAAATTTAGATTTATTCTTTAGAAAATATATGCATGTCCTACTATAATCATCAATAAATGAAACATAATATGTGGATTTTCCAATGGAGGGAATATTTAGATAACCAAACACGTCAAAATTAATAAGATCCAACACATCACAAGATTTATGAGAACTCAAGTAAAACTGAACACGGTTTTGTTTACCATAAATGCAATGCTCACAAAAATCAAAATCAAGATTATAATCAGTCAACCCTTCAACAAGGTTTTTATTTTTCAAGGTCCTTAGACCATTTTCTCCAATGTGACCAAGTCTCTAGTGTCATAACATAGTCTTCTTTACAAGTAATTTTGATTCAAAAGAAAGGGCACCCTTGGGTACTCATAAGCCATAAACATCCACTAATGGTGAAACCATCACCTTTTCCAATGAATTAGCCACATAATTTATTTTCACATAAGTACTATTACACTCGACAGTGTATGCATCAAGCTTATACAATGTGCCAAATCTGACACCTATAACAATCACCATAGCACCTCTAACCATCTTGCATATTGTATTATAAAAGACTACCTACACACCTGCATCTATTAGTTTGTTCACAGATAATAAATTTTGTGCTAATCTAGGGATATGCAACACACCATTAATCATTTTTATTCTACCATCAAGTACTTGATTCTAAATTTACCATGGCCAACAATATTTAAATGAGAATCATCACCCAAGTATGCCTTACCTCCATCAAATTATTCATATTAAAAAAACCAATATCTATTAGAGGTCATATGGAAGATGCACCTGAGTCAATTAACCATGCATAATTACCTACATGAGCGGCCAAAGTTGCAATGAATGCATCACCATTTTCTTTCTTGAACCCAAAATCATAATCAATTTTTTTCTTTTCCTCTTTACACTCTTTACAAAAGTATCTAGGCTTATTGTAGTTTCAGTAAATAGCTTTGAACTTTCCAGGAGATTTGGATCTCCCCATGGACTTGGATTTACCATGCTTATCATTCTTATTTCTTTTTCCCTTAAGTCTTCCAAGAGAATTTAGGGCCTCCTTGGCACTAATGGATACCTTCCTTCTCTCTTCAGAAAGAAAAACATCCACAACATCTTCAACTTTCAAGACAATAGAAGTACTCCCAATAACCATTACGAGAGAATCTCATGAATCAAGGAAAGAACAAAGAAATACCTAACATCTCTCCTCCTCATCCATTTTTATACCAACTAATGCCAATTGAGCCACCAACATATTGAATTTTATGCTTCTAGGTGTTCTGCAATCTAGGTGTTCTGCAATTTGTCCACCCTCCTCCATTCTCAAGGAATACAATTTCTTCCTCAAGAAAATATTGTTTACTAAAAATTTGGCTTGATATATCTCACCTAGTTTCTTCCACATTTTCTTTGTAGATAACTCTTCATATTAATTTATTAAAATATTCTGTCAAGCACAATCTAATTAGACCCTTGGCTTTACGGTCCATAACATCATATTGAACAACCAAAGTAGCATTTGCAGTCCTTGAAATATTATCATCAATAACATCCCACATATCTCAATTTATTAATAGATCCTCCATCTTCAGCTTCTACATTTCAAAATTATTATCAAAAAAATTGTCTACCTCTATTCTCCCTAATGAACTTGCCATCTAAAAATTTGTGTAACAAGATCACATAGTATCTTCTGCACAAGTTTTGACTCAAAATTGAATTAGTTCAAAAAAACCCAACAACCCATAATTGAAACCAAAGTTGATCAATCCCAATTCCACTTGTAAGGAAGCTTGGGTAGCAACACAATTTCCTACACTAATATTGAGAGGAGAGTTATGCAAAAACTTTTCAAATATTTACAATTTTTATAGAAACTAAATAAACATAAACATAAACATCATGCATACCACAACACAATGTTTTTCATGGGAAAAGAACAAAGCAAGATCTGACATTTCTCTTTCTCATCCATTTTGACACCAACTAATGCCAACTGAGCCACCAACAAATTGAATGCTTCCAAATGGTTTGTAATTCATCCACCCTCTTCCATTCTCAAGGAATACAATTTCTTCCTCAAGAAAATCTTGTTCACTAAATATTTGGCTTGATACATCTCACCAAGCTTCTTCCATAGTTTTTGTGCAGATGTCTCTTCATGGACATTGATTAGAACAGAGTCTTCCAAGCACAATTTGATTAGACCCTTAGCTTTACGGTCCATAACATCATATTGAGCAACTTGAGTAGGATTTACAGGCCTTGAAACATTCTCATCAACAGCATCCCATAGATCTTGATCTATCAACAAATCCTCCATCTTTAGCTTCCACATTTCAAAATTATTTCCAAAAAAATTATCCACCTCTATTCTTCCTAATGAACTTGCCATCTGAAAATTCCTGCAACAAGATCATAAAGTGTCTTCTACACAAGCTCCCACTCAAATTTGGATTAGTTCAAAAAACCCAACAACCCACAACTAAAACCAAATGTGATCAGGTGCTGATACCACTTGTAAGGAAGCTAAGGTAGCGGAACAACTTCCTACACTAATCTTGAGAGGAGAATAATGCAAAACTTTTACAGATCTTTAACAGTTATAGAAACTTAAACAAAAATAAACACAAATATTGTGCATACCACGACACCATGATTTACGTGGGGAAAACCCTTTCGGGAGAAAAACCCCACACTCCAAAAGCCACCCAATATATTATTTAGAAATCACAAAGATTACAATATACTTGCAAAGCAAGCTTCTCATAGGATTATCACCACTTAGAGATCCAAAGGAAACACAGCTGCTATCAGACTCTCAGACTACATTGCAATACACAGTCGTAATACAATGCCCTCATAAAATAGGGTTTCCTTCTAGGGCAAGTCAAGATAATAAAATACTGGTCGTCAGATATGAGACATAATGATGAACGGTCCAGGTTTACAATAATAAAATATAAATAAAATTTTCCTTTCGGGGGCGCTGCCCTCGAGCCCTCGCTAAGGGCACACTTCCCCTAGACCCCATCCAGGGGGATGATCCCCCCGAAACCCTCGTGGGGGGAGGGGGGATCCCCCCCACGCCCCCCCTATTGTCATCGGCTGAATAGTACCTTATGTAATTGCAAGGTTGAGACACATTTTCTCAACAGGCTACTTTCTCAATATTAAGAGTCTAGGATTGAATTTAATATGGAAGGTTACTCCCACCTTGATCATATGGAACATGTGGCTAGAGAAAAATTGTAGGATTTTTTTGACAAGGAAAGATTAGTGAAAATGGTTTTGGGATATAATTGAGTCTTTGGATTTGAAATTAGGTGAATGTAATTTGAAAGAGGGCTATAGTGTATCAGTAGAAGAAGAAAATTGGCTCTCTACTTGGACCCAATTATGTTGGTTTTAAAAATTTGAAACACTTTAAGTCATCCCTTTTAGGGATTAGTCTATTGGGCTTCTCTAGCTTTAGGTTGGCTCAAACTTAATTTCAACATAGTAGCCAAGGGAAACCTAGGTTTTGTTGGATGAAAATTAGGTAATCATCTTTTCAATAGATTACACAACTGAGTTGACCATGCAAGGATTCATTCATGAACCTGTTGAATTCAGCTTCTAAAGTGATATCATAGGATGGAGATGACAGGCTAGGAATGGATGATGGAGGGCTTGACAAAATATCAACTGTTTGTGTACTTGTCACTGATGGAGGAGTATCAAGTATGGTTGATGCTGCAGGGGGTTGTGAAATGTGCACTGCGGGTATTGTAGATGTAGGAAGAGGTGATGTAGGAAAAGGTGGTGGAGGAGTGTTTGGATTAGGAGGTGTGTGAGGAACGTTTGAAGTTACGGGCGATGATGTCTTGGAAAAATCCTCTACTACATTCTCATGTGGAGATATAGTTTGTTCTTCATCATGCACGAGTTCCTGTTTATCACCCTCTTGCTCTTCTTCTGGATCACCTTCTTGATCTTCAAAATCTAGTTCTCCTATGGAATCTTCTTCCTCTTCAGAGTCTATTTCTTCTGAATCTTCTTCTTCAACAGATTCATCGCTTGAATTTTCTTCTTTAGAATTTATCTCTTCAAAAACATGCCCTTTTCCTTTTGAGCGAGATGGTTCATATTCTACAATCTCTTCTTCTTGGATTTCCTGTGTATCCTTCTTGCCAATAGTGAACTTAATCCTAGGACCTCTTCAGGAAGAAGTGGGAATAGCCGCATGTTTATCTTTTGTACGAAGTTCTTGTTGTTGGCTGGCTTCTACTCCAGGTTCCTCTCCTTTTGACTCTGTCCTGAAGGCTTTCATCTAGAAACCATGCTTGTGTATCCATTCTAAAGTGTTGTCCAATATTGGGGCAAGCCTCTCTCTAATGGGACACTTTCCTTCTTGGACCATTGTATTGCAGACAAAGGTCTTTTGGAAATCTCATTTTCATCGTAAGCAGCATTCATGATGTCACTAAGTTTTGTGAAACCCTCTAGTAGGTCAACAACACCAAGATCCCTAATCTGTTATACGGTTAGTCTGCAACAATCCATTTTTCCAATAGCCTCCTCATCTCTGCAATCAGCCTAGATGTCCTCAAAATGGTACTTGTGCTTGTGACCCTTTTTCAACTTCCTTTTTACATTTTGGTAATCAAAGTCAAATCTGTATTTATAGGTCCTTATTGTCATGACCTACATTTCTGCATAGACCGATTTGGCTTTTTGCAGACTCTTGATGGTATATCTACCAATCATTAG
This sequence comes from Sequoia sempervirens, assembly GCA_007258455.2. Lineage (NCBI taxonomy): Eukaryota > Viridiplantae > Streptophyta > Pinopsida > Cupressales > Cupressaceae > Sequoia > Sequoia sempervirens. The sequence continues at coordinate 135,661 of VDFB02071000.1, forward strand.
TGGAAACTTGAATCCCGACTTGTTAATCCTCATTCGTTCTTTGTGAACTGAAATTAGTTGTTTGCATAACTCCATGAGTATCCACTTGTCTGAGGGATATCTAGGCAACATGTAAGGGAACCTAGTGTAGCATCCTACCCTCATGTAAGTGAAAGTTGGAAATTGTAAGAATATGCATCTGACTTTACTCAGCACTTTGTAGGCCTCGTCAGACACTCTCTTTTTCTTGAGAGTTGGGTCAAAATTGAAAAGCAAAGGCACAAAGAAAGCATCGGTGACCCTTCTAAAATGGCGAAGGCTTTCCTTTAGCTCCAGTTGATAGAAATATTTGTACACGGGTACAGACTGTAAGCTCCCTTTTGTAGATAAACCTGGGAATTGCCTCATCATGGCTGTAGCATACACCAGATAAGAAGTCATATAGAACTTCAAAGTGGTTGGCACATTTATCAGTTGTTCATGGATTTTGTCACTGATTTTTTTTCCCCAATCAATATGAGCCTTTTGTCTTCTTATGATCCGAATGTACTCATACATCCACTCCTGAAAATGAGATGATTCAGGCAATCCCTTAACTCTGCTCAAGAGTGTAATCACGTCCCTAACATCTTCTTTGAAGTCACTTCGCGGAAGTCCCTTCGGCCATCTTGAGATAGAATGTATGGGTTCTTTCAACCACTGACTATTTATCAAGTTGTTAGTCTTATTGGGATCTGAGTCATAGACTTCCTACACTTGTTGTATTGAGATTTTAGTGTATTTCTATTAGGATTTAGGTGCCATCAACCTTGTAAATCCCTTAATTAATTATTCTCCTAAACTGTTTTCTACATTTACCCATAAGAGGTGAAACCGTTTGACCAACGGTGGTGAAAGAGACAATGTAAATGTAGTGTTACCGTTACCGTTACCGTTTGTCATTTAGGAAAAGGAAAAAATAGATAGGAATCCCACTTGGAATCTTCTAGAATGAGGTTGTTAGGTTGTTGTAAGAGCATCTATGATATGTATGATAGTTTTCATAAGATTCTATGACAGTATGACAGATTCCTATGACAAAATATGTTATCTTTGACCCCAGGTGCTCATGCATAAGTGATGCCTTATGACAGTTGTAAGAGCATCTATAAGAGGCTATTTTTAGGATGTCATGATCATTTCATGGAGAGAGGCATGAGTTTTTCTAGGTGGTATTGCTACCTATTTCTTGGTGAAACCATGGTGGTTTTCATCCTCACAAAACTCTTTAAATAGGGGCCTTGAGCTAGAGTTATTTATCAATTCAGTTTTGCAGGTTT
>VDFB02071000.1:137058-164125 GCA_007258455.2 Sequoia sempervirens
ACCAAAATTTGAGGCTCCATCCAATGTGTCCTGATCTCTTAAACCTGCTGAGGCCATCTCAAAAGATAAAAGAAAACAAATAATAATAATTCTGAAGAGGCAGGATCTTTCCTTCCTTTGTTAAGCCTTATCTGCCCTCAGATCAGCTCTGATACCATGTGAAAATTCTATTGCAGTTACTGATTATTAATCTCCTATCTAATACATAGATTATTTGACTCTGAAAATTAATTCTCAAAGAAATATCGTAAAAAATAAATAATAACCAGAATCTCCACCAATAAAACTCACAAGAATAGAGAAAAAAATATTCACAATAATGAACACAATATTTTGGACAAATTGTCCGTGAAAAAACCCCGAAGGGAAAACCACTACTGCAGATGAGGAATTATATTAAACTTTAGCAAATTAAGGAATACAAAAACTGCTTGCCTCTTACTGGCAGAGCTCCGGCAATATTCTTCTCCGGAAATTCTTCCCTCAATTTCTCGTGCTGAAATTCCACAGCTGCTATCCCCAACGCTATTACTGCGCCCTTGCTAACACTGCAAGACTATTTGCTCTCACTGCAATTTACTACTTGCTAACACTGCAAGTCTTTCTCAAGTATCTCTACTTGCTATCACTGCAAGTCTACTTGTTGTTCTTGTTGTTGTTCTCCAATTGCCCATTGATCCCCTTTTATACTTTTCTCATTGGAAAACCAATGGCCATGATTTAATCTCAATCAATGGCTAAGATTAAATAGACTCTAAAAACCCTAACTAACTGGATTCTAGAAGTCTCTAGGAGAATCAATTTATTTAATTACATAATTATCTAGACAACTCAGCCCTTTTCTGGAGGTTTCTAGAAAATAATTAAATAATTAAATGACACTTCTAGACAATGGAGACACCTGTCCAAGCTACATAAATTAACAGACATCACCTGCAATGTTGTAGATGGAGGAATGGGTCTTTCAAAAGAGGAGGGTGGAGACAGATTTATGTTGTGTATGGGAGGTTAGGCATCACCTGCAATGTTGTAGATGGAGGAATGGCGTCCCCCTCATGGCATTAAACACGCCTGCAGATGGGTATGCCCTGCATTCGCAACCATTAATTGGGTAAGATAGGCATTGGGAGGACAGCATAGATATCCATCATTGCATAAAGCATTGGAAAAAAAAAGAAAGATTTTCGAGCATTGGCTTCTTATCCATTGCAGTCTGGAAGAGCAATACCCGCAATGAGTCCTTGCATAAACATGAAGAATACTGTGAACAGTAATCTTTGCGCTTCTCTAACTTGTCTTAGATTACCAAAGTCTAGAAAACTCAAAAGCGACCACATAATCAAAGCTTGGTAGAATTGGAAGCAAGGAGGAAGGTGACCATTCCATTCAAACGACGAGGATGAGCTATGATAGGAGAAAATTACATAATACAGACAGACAAGATGCAAAATCACTTTTGAGATTCTTCAAGGATTAAGTACTTGGGTGACAATGTTTGGCAAGCTATCTGAAGCCTGTCACATTTTTCACCATTACGACCAACTCCTCTTGTGATGTCAAGTGAGTTCGGGTGGTTGCAATTGATATGCAAAATGTGGAAGCATGGAAAGGCATGGAATTTGTTTTGACGAAATTCTTTAAAAAAAATGTGGTTTCGTGGAATGCCATGATCGCAGGATTTGCACAAAATGGATTTCTTGTAGAAGCTTTTAGGATTGCCAAAGAAATGCATCAAAGAACCGTGGTCTCGTGGAACAACGGTTGCAAGGTATTCACAAAAAGGGTTTGTTGAAAAGGCCTTGGAAACTTTGAAGGAAATGCAACTGGTAGGTGTTGTAGACATGTCAAAATTACATCATGCATAATCATATTCCATTCATCAAATAAATCAGGACTTTATTTAAATCAAACCCAAATCATATTCCATCATTTTCTGATTTAAATAAATCAAGTATTTAAGTCATAAAAGTCAAAGCATCCTAATCATCATTCTAGCTAATTAATCATGATTAAATCTAATGCTAATCTCATTCCACTTGCATTCTCTAGATTTGGCCACTTGCACATGAAATTGCATTTAATTGATTTATCAAAATTATTTATTTTCAACTTGGCATAAAGGGAGAATATTCTCCAAGTTTGAATTTCCCCCCAAGTGGATATGTACACTCAACAGAGCATTTATGAGGCCTTACATGTCTCTTACATGTCCTCTTCCAAAGGTCAAACTCAACATTTATTGGAAAATTTGAATTCAAATTCTCCCTCTCATGGGCACTCTTCCCAAATCTTGCACATGCATCAACCACTCACATGATGACAAGTGTCCTCCTATCATTGGCATAATCTTTAGTCCCACATTGGTCCCTCTTCAACACTCAGCATTTGAAAATCTTTAAATACAAGCTTCATCTTTGAGCAAATCCTCCACAATTTTATGCAAGGTTACTCTCTTGGTTTGAGAAATAATCTTGTTTTCATCTTCATTGCACTTCATCATCTTGAGCTTTTTATCAAGGATTGGGAAAGGGTCACTAGCACATGTGACACCAATCCAACATGGAATAAGTGTTTATCTTGCTTTTAAAATGTCTTCTTGATGCTGTTTTTGTTACTTGTGGCATTTCTTTAGCATAGATATTCTATTTCATGGAGGTATTTGCAGATTTGTGTGTTTAGACTAACATTTCTAATGAGTATTTGAAGTGGTCTTACATGCAGATTTAGGGTACTTCATCTTGGCACTAGAAGGAGGGCGAACCTCCGACCACCATCAATGCTTATCTATGTTTGTTTATGCTTTTATTCTTCAAGCTTTTGATCAAGTACAGATTTGTGTTCGCATTTTTAAGTTTGAGTAGATTTATAGTTACTGATTTTCAAGCATAAGGCCATTATATTCCTATTTAGGATATCACAGAAAGAGAAGGGAAATACATTCTCCAAAGCAATAGACCTCTTTCCTATCTCCAAGAGCTTACAATAACCAATATAGCATGTGATGTAGAAATGAATTAGCATTGTGTGTATAGCCTAGTCAAGGTTGTTCACGCGGCCCATAAGCATGGCGGAACTGAATCTTTTCTTCATGCGTTGTATGAATGTCTGTAACCTTTTCCAAAGCTTCCATTTGCGCGCAAGCAGTAAGGACGCTGGTAAAAGGTCCTATAATCAACGCATTCTGTAAGGTGGTCTCTGATCGAGACATCTTGTCATTGGCAGATTCAAAAACAGCTACGTTTTTATTTATAAGTTTATCCTGACAAAGGTTCAGAATTTGTCTTCGCACCTGCCATCTTCATTTGCTTGAAAGTTGTAAAATCATTGATTGTTGTTATTGTATGCACCTATTCTTGAGAGTTACGCCTTTTAGATCTTAAATCCATCTCGAGACTCATGTCAGTAGAATTGCAGGTGCTTCATCATAGCGGCTGCAACTGGAAGGTAAAGTCATTGTGTCTCATTAATATCGGTAGATGCATTAATTTCTTTAAGGCTTTCTGTCAAACATTCACGCGTTTTGTCTATACTTTTCTTTGAAGCATTCTGTCACACAGTTCAAGCGTCTTGTCTATGTTTCTACAGCATCCTGTCACACAGTTCAAGCGCCTTGTCTATGTTTCTGCAGCATCCTGTCACACAGTTCAAGCGCCTTGTCTATGCTTCTACAACATTATGTCAATAGGTTCACTCACCTGGTCTCTTCTGCCACATTCGGAGCTGTCAACAGAGTTCACGCGCCTTGTCAAATAGTTCATGCACCTTGTCTGTACATCCATTCTGTATGTTCTTTGCAAACATTGCAGAAATAAGACCACGTCCTTGAGGTAGTCTGTCGTGCCCTTTCTATGTGTCCACCTTGCTCGCTGGCTCTCTACCTATAGCTCGCATTTGTTTAAAAGTTTCTTATGCCTTTCAATAAACTGATTCTGGCAAGTTTCTTATAGTCTACTTTCTTGTTGTCACACAAACGCCTTTATGAGGGTACCATAGGTCTCTGTTATTTGAGGCAATCTATCAAACAATTCACATATTCTGCCTGTGCATCCGCATTTGTTTTCTTTTCTTTTCTTTTGAAACATTTGGGATATTATTTTAGGACGCACAGAGGAGATTTTATTTTCAAAACTGTTGCGTGGCCAGCAAAGGTGAAATGAATATCAACTACCATGGATGATAGCATTTAAGTTAAGCGCAAATTTTCAAGTTAACATCATTTGGTCTGCGCAGTTCGTGGTGATGTGAGTCTTTGAAGCTTTCTATTAAACAGTCTGCACGTTCTCCATACTCCTATTTTTGATTCATTGGCTTCATACCTACCAAATGTATTAAAAAGATGTGATATGGTCTTAAGTTGCGTAGGCTTGGGCACCGGTCAGATGAACCACAGCCACTCTGTCAAACAATTCGAACGCCTTGTCTATGCTTTCACATGAGGCTGCAAGGATGCTAACCAACGGTTGTGGAACTCAGTTTTACACCATGACAATAGCATTTGCTTGAAATTTCTAACACGTTTTTCTCTGTTTTGTGCAGGTCTTGTAATCATCTCCAACAATATTGTGAATGTGCAGATTTCTGACGCGTTTTGTGCAGGTCCTGTATTGTGGAGCATTTTCGTTCTGAAGTTTGGTCTTTTCTATTGCTCTATTGATTGTTACACTTCCACTGATGACTGCTAACTGGAGGAAAGGCATTCTGGAGCATTTATGGCGCTGTTTCTTAACTTACCAAGTGCATTTGAAGATCTGATGCATCCTTTCGAATCAACTCAATCTGGCGCGCTGCGTGTCAAGAATTCTTTGTCTAACATTTGAAATCTATTGACCTCCACGCACTGACCTGCAGTCTCTTTATGGCGGAGAAGACAGGAAACATGACTTCTCACCCACTCATGGCATTAATTGGCTCAATCAATGAGAATCAAGATTTTATAGATCTTTACTTGTTTGCATTAAATTGTTTATGGCTAATGAGAGAAACATTGATCTTTGACCAAACATTTTAGCTAAAATTTTGGATACTATGGAAAGATTTGGTTATAAGGTTTTTGAAAAACAATATTTTTAAAGCTATTGATCTTTGTTGAAAGATTAAATATATTTTGTCCCAAAAGATCTAATCATTGTTGAAAGATGGAATCATAGATTGATAGGATTAAATTGTTAGCAAGGGAGACCTTGATCTTTGTTATCCAAATATCTTTTTTCCTTTTTGGGTCAAAGTTTGCTTTAAAATTGGTGGAAATCAAGACTCTTATAAATGCTTTGTTCATTGGTTAAAATCATTAGTCTTTTTTTTTTCTTTGAAGTTAATGCTTAAATCTTCTCATGGTTGTCTTTTTTGTATTGTAGGGATTTTGTTTACACAACGAACATGGAATAAACAATCTTTAAATAATCTCAAAAGGTACAAAAGCAAACGAAAGCAAAACAAAGTGAACAAGGTACAAAGGAAAGCGAAGGCAAAAAGGTACCAAAAGCAAGCGAAGGACAATCAAGGTACAAAGAACAACGAAGGCAAGAAGGAAAAGCGAAAGCGAAAAATCAACAAGGAGAAGGCTATCAAACGAAAACGAAAGGAGAATGATTTTTTTTTTTTTGAAAACACAATGTGTTTTTTAACACTTTAAGTGTTGATCAACACTACTTCACGAAATTGTTTTTCTTTTCGTTTTAGAACACTAATTTTCATTTGGGTCTAAAACGAACAATTTGATTTTCATGGCAAAGGGCTTAAAACGAATCTTAGGACAAACTTACTAGAGTTCGTTTTGGGTTAAAGCTGAACAAAGCAATTTTCATATTTCATTTGGTGCTTAAAACGAATTCACAATTGCTTTGAAGGGTATAAAATGAACAAGTGTTTGAATTGTGTGATTGTCTTTTGAGTACGTATCCTCTCCCCTTGCGCTTTGTGCGATCTAGGGTGCAAGAGAAACACTCAAAACACATTTTATTGCTTTGAAACACTTCAATTTGGGCTTAAAAATTGAACATCTTGTCTTGGTGAGTAGGAAGGTATTTTTTCGTACACATTCTTTGTGCCATCAAAGATCGATCGAAGTTAAGGTCTTTGCTCGCTTTTTTTATCTTAGAGGGCCTACCTTGGGAAAATACTCACCTAGCGGCAGCTCAACCCAGAAGCTAAATAAGAGTATTTCCAAAGGGATATAAATGAGGGTTTTGGTTAAGCGCCATAATCAGCGGGGCTTGGACAAGATGGATCCTAAAGGGACTCTTGTAGTATGATCAATCTCTCCTAACGGAAAGTCCTTACTAGAACCCATGTGCTAGAATTTGCCAAAATCCTTAATCTATTTGTTGCAAGTGCCGTCTGGATTCACCCCACACTCTTACTGTAGAGATGGAAAGCCATGGGAGTTTCATGGGTGTTGATGCTTTGGCTGCCCGATTGACGTTAATGAGCCGTGGAGGGGAGCCAGTGGGGTCAAGCATCTAACCATCAGCTAGAGATAAGCGTAGCTGGACTTGTCCAAGTGGGAATCCAACAAATATTGTCTTACACATCCATAGGGCTTGTAATTATTCTTTGTTTGAAAACACATTGTGTATTCAAAAATATTTTGCAAACAAACATTCAACATGATTCTCAAAATTTCAAACCCTCTTGAAGACAAATATCATTGACTCAATCCATATGCTATTGCTTTCCCTTGGGATTCACGTCCTTAGAGGTTCCTAAGCATTGGATTATACCTCAATTTGTCTTCTTGAGTAAACAATAGGAAAACCCTTGCCTTAAGTTCATTGAATTTCCACATAAAATATCTTGTGGGGTTTAAAGAAATTAAGACATTGGAAATCTTAGTTTGAAACTTTAATCAAAGAGAGTGTTTTGGTAAAATAAATCATTAAGCAAAGCTAAGCAAAATGAACTTTCATATGTGTTGAAGACTCCAAATCCCAAAAGCACAAATCATTGATTGGAAATCCAAAATGTTCAAATCATTCCTTGGTTACAAAGGTCTTTAGGAAGCATATGCATGCTCTTCAATACCTAGGTCTAGGAAAACAAAGTGGTCTTTTTTAGGTTCATCTAGGGATCAAAACAAATCAAACCTCTTTCATCCATCTTTCAAAACATCCAAACATTCATCTCACAAGTCATCTTTTGAAAAACCTTGAAATCATCCTTGAAAGGCTAGGCTTTATGACAAAATCAAGCAATCATTCAAAATCATTGAGACCAAGTCCTTGAAAACATTTATCAAAACACCTTTGGCTATGAATGTGTAAATGCATCCTTTTTCATATCCTTAGTCAAAAGTCATCCAAATCATCTTGTCTAGCTCAGTGTATGTAGATGAATCCTTCTCCATATACTTAGTGAAACAAGTATCTTGTTTAGGTAGGTGTGGGTAGATGCATCCTTCTCCTCACACATACCCAATACATCATCCTTTGAACACAACTATCCTTGAGATCATTATCAAACATCTTAGGGGTCTTTTTTGTTCAAAATCCAAATCAAACTCCAAATCAAGATCAAGGACAAAATCTCAAAATCCAAAAATCAAACCAATCAAAAATCCAAAGCCTAGTATTTCATTCAAGATTTATCAAAAAGCCAAAAACATCTATAACATCCATCTTTAAACATCACCATCACATCATCATCACATTTGATCCTAAAAGGCATCCTAAAACTTTCACTTTGGGACATAAAATAGAGATTAATCCAAGGAATCAAGAGATTCATCTCCCATATTCTCGAAGATTGATCCCCGTTTTATGGTTCTAACTAGATCTCAATACAAGAAGAGTATGGAAGCCCACAAAGAAACTCCCACTTCAAGTGACCTTAGCCAAACAAATGCAGAGATGAATCTCATAGAATCAAGCAATCCATTGATCCCCTCATCATCACAAAACCTACAAGAAGAAAATCAAGGGGAGGACCCTACCTTCGGAATGTCTCATGAAGAAATAGCTGAAATGCTCCTAAATCCGGATAATCATCGAATGATCAATGTCATGATGAGACTCAACCCTTCGTTGTACATGCTTGAACTAGCAAAACAAGGGGCCAAGTTGCCTTCGAATTTTGATGTGAGTACCATAGTGGAGACATCATTTCCACCAATCTCATCCATCCCCATCACACCCATCATCGCATCCAACACGATTCCAAATCCGTCACCACTACCACCAAAACCAAATGCGGCAAGACAATATGACATTGCGCTAAAAGCTCACCAGGCCTACCAAAAGGCCATCCAACAATATCTAGCCAAGCAACAAGCACGACGAGCTCGACAAGTGCAACAATCCTCTCAAGCTGCCCAAGCCTCTCAAGCTACCCAACCAACACGAGCACAAACACAAAAGATGACAACTGTTGAGAACAAAGATCAAGATCACTCCATCATTGAATACTTTGAAGTTGTGTCTATTCCATCCAATGATCAAATGAACATATGTCAAGAGTCACTTCTCAATCATGATCAAAATCCACCAACAATACCCAACAATGATCCAATTCCACAAATGTCAACATCATCTGACCCTATGGTTGAAGACCTTAGAAATCTCTCTACTGCAATTATTGAAAACAATGTTCAAGATCTACCCATCAATAAAGATATTTTCGCTTCATCCAACGAGGCATCGACCAGTGATCATGTTGAAAATGTATCTACATCACCTAATGAGGTAGAGGACATATCTCACGAATTTATGCCAAAGCATGATCAAAATCTTTCACCAAGGTCTAGCAATGGTCCTTTCCAAGACATATTGACATCCTTCGACCTCATGATTGCTGATATTGAAGGAATCTTCAACTCGACACCTCATCCAAGTCCACTCAAAGATCACGAAGATATTAAGCCACTTTCCATGCATAATGAAGATATCCAAGAGTCATTTGTAAGCAGTCCATCCTTTGAAATTGACCAATGTCAAGAACTTGATCCAAAGCATGCCGAAAGCAATTCTGAAAACATTCAAGATCAAGAATTTGTATCTTCAAGATACTACAATCATCTAATGGATACTCTCCTATCTATGCAAGATGATCATATCCATCTAACACATACTCCTCCATCTACCCATGAGATGCTTTCTATGGATGGACACGTAGATGATCTTGATCTAGAACAAGATTTTGTTACACACAAAGAGCAGATTCTTAACTCCTACAATCAAACGGAGTTGTCAACATCAGGATCAAATATGTCCCAAACTCAGATTGAGGACATCATGAATAAAGATATCCATCATTATCCGCTCAACAAAACAAGTCAGATAGAACATCCAGAGTTAGCAGAGCAGCAAATTGAAAGAACGTCAACTACGGCGGTCATCTATCAGAGAACACTTATTGAACAAGAGCTCTTGGAATAGGAGAAGTCAAAGAATGAAGGTACTACTACCACCATACTGGGGGCAACTTCATCTCAAGCAAACATCAACATAGGGAGCACAAAGAGTCCTTATGATGAAGCTAGTGTCAATACTACAACCAGCCACGCCATGTATCTTCATCCACCCATTACCCCATCCATGAATTGGGACCAACGTCAAAAGAAAGATTTGAATCAAAGTACGAAGAACGTTATCAAAGCAAAAGAAGCTGAGAAGCATAATGGACAAATCAAATACGCATGGATACCAAAGCATACAAAGAAAGATCATCCCTATCAAACTCCATCAGTCAAAGAAACTATGGGAAAAAATAAAAAAGGGAAAAGTATCCATCAAGAATGTCCACAAAATCAAAAGCATGCTTTTTAAGCGACGTACAAAGTGTATCAAGCAGTTGGTCCTAATTCCACACACACTTCCGTATCCACCCATCATTGCTCATCTTCCCAGGTTTGGAGAGTCAAAGGTTCCAAACTGTCAACCAATCCATCTCTTATCCTTAAACGCACTCCATCCACGCCTCACGCATGATATCCAATTCTCACATTGACCATGTATTGGCAACGACCCTTCATCATAAGGATTCAGAAGGCACTTTATCGCGATGTACGCACAAAGACAGAGTTAACTCCGGTATCGACGAAGCAAAACAAGAATCCCAAAAATTGTATTCAAGTGCACGTATCTTGGCAAAACAGCTTCTTCAAGTAGGATATCAATGGCACGCCATGACAGGGGCATCTACCTCAACACCACCAGGTGGTTCAACATGAATCTTTCGAAAAAATACAAAAAAAAAATCAAAAAATATGAAAATCCAAAAAAAATCAGAAAAAAAGGATTGAAAACAGTAAAGAGAAAAATCGTCCTCTAGTGAAAACTGCATGTGCGGCACTTTGGGCAAGACCATGATGAAAACCTGGCAAACAGGCGTCATGTGTAGAATTGAGCATCTATGTGCGCCAGTTCAGATGAAAGCATCTCATCCCATCTGTAATAAATCGAGCATTCCATCCATCTTATCCATAATAAATCCATCCACCCATGAACCATTTATCTAATCCATTCGCATATATTTGCATCCATCATCTTAGTTATCTTGATCTTGATGAAATTTTGGAGCACACTTTATGCTTGATTACGGTAAACATCTTGACATGGGTCATTTTCATTGATCGTATCCTATCCTATGTTATCTGAGCCATGAAGCATTATCCAAATAAGCATTCATTATTCGAACACCTTATCTTATTGCAAGATAATCCATGTCCCTCCATCCATTCACCTATCTGAGCATCCATCCATCGCATTCCATATATTGCTAGAGACTTGGGGCAGATATGTACATCTTGCTTCAAGAATAAATCTTGATCTATATCCTCCAACTTATGTGGCGATCCGAACATTGGAAAACATGAAATAAAATTGGTCAAATCATTTGTGATCCGAATCACTAGCCCATGGCATATTTTGATGAGAAGACATTCCTTATCAGTCTTCATCTTTCATCAAACATCAATCGATATCAGTCGCACCTAAGCTGCATGTCAGACTTCACATCAAATCATCCAAACATCTTTTGTTCAAAACCAAGCTTCATCAAACATGATCAATCAAATCTAGTCAAAAAATCATCATCTCGGGATATCCTTGTGTTGCTTAACACTATCCTTGCATTGTTGTGTATCCTCGACAATGTTATCATTATCAATTCTGATCAATCCAGTCCTTGCATTGTTGTGTATCCTCAACAATGTTATCATCATCAATCCCATCAAATCCTTGCATTGTTGTGCATCCTCAACAATGTTATCATCATCATCAATCCATCAACCTGATCGATCAACCTTAGCTTGGTTTTTTAGCAAAAATCCTAAACAGAGCACTGATATCATCACACATATCCATATCCAAATCGTCAAAATTGTGCGAAAAATCCAAAAACATCCAAAACATCCAAATCATGCAAAAATCCAAAACATCCAAAACATATCAAAAATCCAAAAAACACTCAAAAAGCAGAAAACATCAAAAACATTGAAATCCGAACTACGTCGTCTCTGAGCTTAAACGTAGGAAAGGCTAATCTTTGATCAGCCCTCGAGACATCAAAATCCAAAAACATTCAAAAATATATCAAAATCCAAAAACATCATAAAATCAAAAAATCAAAAACATCGCAAAATCCAAAAAACACCAAAAATAGCCTCAAAACATTCAAAACGTCAAAACATCCAAATATTTGAAAAAATCCATCCACCTCATTTCACTTTCACCCGCAATAATCAATCATCCATAATAAACTGTCTTCATCTTCATCCTTTGGCAACGCAAACGTAGAAACAATCACAACAAGTCAGCAAATGCAAGCTTCAATCGTAAAAATCAAAAAAAACAGCAAACCATTGAACACAAAATCAAACTCTTGATCGGGCAAACATGCCAGTCAACCTTATATCAATAGCCTATCAATCAACTTATCAAACCATCATCATCCTATACAATGCATGTCTAGGATATATCGTTCGAACAATGGGCATCATTTATGGATATCACCCTTGGATTCTTATCCTATCAAAACACATCCCTTTGGCTAAGGTATGAAGAACATTGGCTTGTTTGCATACTTGATCTTTTCTTTTGATTTATCTTATTGCCATTCCAAGGACCTCTCGATGATATCCGAACGAAGGATTTAGAGAGATAGGAATGGGGCAACGATCATTATTATTTTGTCTGCTGTGCTTGTTGGACGCTCTTGTAATATAACTTGGCGAATACTTGCTTTGTTAGGTACGCCCTAGCAAGGTTTCCGTATGTCAAGTGTGAGCAAGAATATTCCTATCTGCTTGTTGAGTCAAAGTCCATCACACTAGGTACAACGCCATCTTGGTCCTTCATACCTTGATGCATCGTACTTAGGCGTGTTATCAAACATAAAGTAAGTGACCCTTTGAAAATCCCAATCCTTGATAAGCGAATCATCATCATCAGCATCTATCATCATCATCATCATCTCTAATAAAGTCTCGACCAATCATGGACTTGTTGGATCCTCTTGTCATCATCTAATATCTTCATCATCGCCAATGCATCCATCATGCATCCATCATGCATCCATCATGCATCCATCTTGCATTTGCAAACCATCAATATTATGCATATCATCTCACATGCATATTAGCATCATAATATAGATCTGTTAGTCTGAGCATCTCATAAATCATCCATTGCATAATCACAACATATCACATCATCAATCTCATCCATCTCATATCATATCATCATTTAAGTTGTTTAGGATAATACAGATTTGTTATTCTAAGCATCTTGAAATCATCTTATTTGCATCATCATCCATAACCATCCATTTTGAACGTCTTTATCGCGAGATCGACCCTCAAATTGAATCTTTTCGCTCGATCTCTCGAGAGGGCAATGTACCAATGTACTTCTTTCCGCTGGGGCATCCGAAAAATCAGAAATTTTTTGATTTTGATCACGGCAAGTTTATTCTTTGAACCAACGCAACAAGTACATTGCTTCAAAGAGGGGCAAAATGTAGACATGTCAAAATTACATCATGCATAATCATATTCCATTCATCAAATAAATCAGGACTTTATTTAAATCAAACCCAAATCATATTCCATCATTTTCTGATTTAAATAAATCAAGTATTTAAGTCATAAAAGTCAAAGCATCCTAATCATCATCCTAGCTAATTAATCATGATTAAATCTAATGTTAATCTCATTCCACTTGCATTCTCTAGATTTGGCCACTTGCACATGAAATTGCATTTAATTGATTTATCAAAATTATTTATTTTCAACTTGGCATAAAGGGAGAATATTCTCCAAGTTTGAATTTCCCCCCAAGTGGACATGCACACTCAACAGAGCATTTATGAGGCCTTACATGTCTCTTACATGTCCCCTTCCAAAGGTCAAACTCAACATTTATTGAAAAATTTGAATTCAAATTCTCCCTCTCATGGGCACTCTTCCCAAATCTTGCACATGCATCAACCACTCACATGATGACAAGTGTCCTCCTATCATTGGCAGAATCTTTAGTCCCACATTGGTCCCTCTTCAACACTCAGCATTTGAAAATCTTTAAATACAAGCTTCATCTTTGAGCAAATCCTCCACAATTTTATGCAAGGTTACTCTCTTGGTTTGAGAAATAATCTTGTTTTCATCTTCATTGCACTTCATCATCTTGAGCTTTTTATCAAGGATTGGGAAAGGGTCACTAGCACATGTGACACCAATCCAACATGGAATAAGTGTTTTTCTTGCTTTTAAAATGTCTTCTTGATGTTGTTTTTGTTACTTGTGGCATTTCTTTAGCATAGATATTCTATTTCATGGAGGTATTTGCAGATTTGTGTGTTTAGACTAACATTTCTAATGAGTATTTGAAGTGGTCTTACATGCAGATTTAGGGTACTTCAGGTGTAAATTCAAATTTTACAACCGTTTTAACCATTTACTTGTTAAATGTGTTGTCTTTGTTTTAAGATATCTTAGTACTAATTGATTCATGTGTAATACAATAGGGGAGAGGGTCTCATAGTGGAGCAAGGTTTAATAGTGGGGACAAAAGTAGTCTTTAGTGGGCCCCACAATAGAGCACTTTAATAACCATTTGTAAAACGATTTTTATCCATAAAGTAAACATAAACTAGCCAATCATTGTACAAATAAAAATTGTTTTATAAATGGTTTATAATTGTCCCAAAAGGAGATACATCATCATAGTCATACATGTCAGAGAATATTCATAAACCATCCGACACAATCTAGAAACAATCTAAGTTGCTCCTATATGAGTCGTAGCATGAAAACAATGAACCCACACTTTATAATTAGAATAACCAAGACTCACGGTCACATATCGCCATTTGCATCTTCAAACCATCAATTTTTTGGACCAGATGACACGTGAATAGTAATGAATCCTATATGTCCCATCACCACATCCAATTGGACCCACTCCCCTATCCTTCTTTCCTTGCAACACAATACTCAAGCAACATAAAAGATTCACATGTGTCCCATCAGTCAAAGTTGACTGCCCAACTATTGGTGACTTCTTCTCAATTCCCACCTACAACCACTGATATAATTGTGTAAGGCCACCAAAGATCACCTGGGAGAAAATTGAAACAATACACACCATTAATTCATAGAAACTCTACAATTTAAGGCACCCAAACATATTTCAAATTTGAAAAGGAAATGACAAAAATTAGAGACTCCATACCAAACAAGCATTAAACATATAAAGAGGTACCAATTTAAACATGCATTACATCTATTCAAGCTTTGTCAATTTATGTTATCTCCTCTTCATTTTATATCCAAGGCTATATTTTCATGGATGCAGTGGTAGAAAAAGTCGAAGCAGTAGCATTAGACTACCATTGGCAAACACAATAAAGTTTTAGGCATTATATCTGATCTTTATGTATAAGGTATTTAGTTATATGCGTTTTTAGTTATATTTTGTATGCCCGGGAATGCCAATCTGTTGTATGCGATGTAAATGTTCTACACATTGACTTGTAGCTAAATATTTGTGGTTTCAAGTTATATTGTTTATGAATGTCAATGTGTATTTGTTGTATAAGATGCAATTGTTATACCCACTCTACTGTAAGTGTATAAGATCTAGTGCTTTCAGTTATATTTTCCATGCCTATCAATGCATATCTGTTGTATACGATATGATTGTGTAATTCAGCCTATTATAAGTGCATAACCTATTGGGTTTTCATTTATCTTCATTATGCCTGGGAATGCCAAACTGTTGCATGCGATGTAAATGTTCTACACATTGACCTGTAACTAAATATCTAGGGTTTCAAGTTATATTGTTTAAGAATGCCAATGCATATCTATTGTATAGGATGTTGTTGTTATACCCACTATGTTGTAAGTGCATAAGATCTAATGCATTCAGTTATATTTTTTATGCTTAGCAATGCCTATTTGTTGTATAGGTTGTGATTGTGTAATCCAATTTGTTGTAAGTGCATAACCTATTGGGTTTTCAGTTATATTATTTATGCCTGAGAATACCAATTTGTTGCATGTGATGTAAATGTTCTACACACTGACTTGTAGCTAAATATATTCTTTATGATTGGGAATGCTAATCTATTGTATATCGTGTAAATGTTCTTCACACTGACCTGTAACTAAATATCTGGGGTTTCAAGTTATATTGTTTATGAATTTCAATGCATATTTGTCATATAGTGGAGTTTTTGTTACACCCAATATGCTCTATGTGCATATGATCAAGTGCTTTCAGGTATATTTTTTATGCTTATTAATGCATATCTATTGTATACGATGTGATTATGTAATACATACTGATGTAAGTGCATAACCTATTGGGTTTTTAGTAATATTCTTTATGATTGGGAATGCCAATCTATTGTATGTGATGTAAATGCTCTTCACACTGACATGTAATTGAATATCTAGGGTTTCAAGTTATATTGTTTACAAATGTTGATACATATTTGTTGTATACAATGTGATTGTTACACCCAATCTGCTCTAAGTGCATATGATCAAGTGCTTTTAGTTATATTTTTTATGCCTATCATTGCCTATCTATTGTATACGATGTGATTGTGTAATCCAGTTTGTTGTAAGTGCATAACCTATTGGGTTTTCAGTAATATTCTTCTTCCCTGGGAATGTGAAACTATTGTATGTGTTGAAAGTGATCTTCATATTGAACCTGTAAGTGAATGTCTAGTGTTTCAACTTATAATGTTTAAGAATGCCAATGCATATCTGTTGTATAGGATATTATTGTTATACCCACTCTACTATAAGTGCATAAGATATAATGCATTCAGTTATATTTTTTATGTCTAGCAATGCCTATCTATTGTTTACAATGTAATTGTCTTGGGTATTTTCAATGCAACTCAATTTATAAATTTCTAGTATGCTCTCACTTTGAACACACAAACAAAAGGGAATATATGTAGGTTGAAAAAACATTGTGCCTTTCAACAATTTTTTGGCATGCTTTGTCACTTCAAAAATAGTGGTGTGTGGAGGTTAAAAAACACAAGTCTTTAATGCAACACAAATTACAAATTTTTAATATGATCTTAGTACTTTGAAAATTACAAATAAATGGTTATGTGCAAGTTGAAAAGCACATTATTTTTTTTAATAAAACACGATTTATAGATTTCTAGGATGTAAATAATGTGTCTTATATATAGTTTTATTTTACTACTATGTTGATCTTATCAAAAAACAAAATCTAGATAGCTAATAAGCGAGTTTCTTACTTAGTACAATTACTTTCAAGGTAACTTAGTTCCCACTTACCTTGAATATTTTCATCTTCTTTTATGTAAAAAAATGTTAGTTATGTTTTAAAACCTACACAAGTTTTATTTTGGATAATCTTATAAGTTTATAAGAAAAACCATATATATTTTCTAATTTTTTTAATGGTTCCACCATAGAATAGGTTAGATTTATTTATCCGTGTATTATATGACATATAAAAACGTTTCTAAGATTAATGATACCAACTTCTTTTGTCTATAAATAAAATGTTGGTTACAAAAACACTGCACAAGTTTTGTTTAGGATAATCTTAAAGTTTATCCTAAGTACTATATTTTTTAGAATTTCCAATGCCTCCATTATAGACTATACCTAATTTATTTCCCTATGTAATATGTAGGAGATTCAATGGTTGTTCTTGGATTAACATTGAGTTGCTATTAATATATTATCAACAAAAAGTTAAATTACTATTTAGGACACACAAAGTAGTGGCTTCTCAAAAAAAGTCCAAATGTTGTTTCAAGTAATATCAACTTGTATTAAGATCACAGTTCTTTTTGTAAAATGATGTTATCTATAAGAAACATCGTTCATATCTTGGAAATCTATAAGTATTTATTAAAAAACTCAATATTTTTTAGTTTAGGAATCTCAAGCATAGCTTTATATAAGTTGAAAATGCCTAAACAATATTGTAGAATTTAAAAATTCTAAATTTTTAAATATAACAAGTTTAGGATTAAATATAGATATAAAAATTTCAAAGAGAATAAATCAATTAAAAAGGTAAACAAATTTGAAACACAACATAAGAATCATAAACTATTAAACTTGTGTACATTGAGATACATAGTGTGTTTTTCAACCTACATTTTTTTCATCAACATTCAACTAAACAATATTCATTTGATCCTAAGATTTGAAAAATAAATAAATTATGAATCAAGTAAGAAGGTAAGAAATTTGAAAGATAATTTACCAGTCATTAACTAAACTTGTACAAATTGAAACACACAATATATTTTTCAATTCACATTTTTCTTCACCAACATTCAACTAAAAAAATTCACTTTTATAATTTATGAACCTTAAAAACTATTTAAATACAACAAGTTATGAATCAATTAAACATGAATTGTTTTAAAGACAACTTAGGAATCACAAACTAAACTTGTGTAGGTTGAATTACACAGTGTGCTTTTTAACCTACATTTGTCATCACCAATAGTTAAAACTAAATACTCTCTTTTTTTGAATTATAAAATCCTAAAGTTTGAAACATAACTGATTATGAATTAATTAAAAATATAAATGAATTTGAAACATAATATACGAAATCATAAACTAAACTTGTGTAGGTTGAAATATTCAATATTTTTTTAACTTTTATTTTTCTTCACCAATACTCAACTAAACAATGCTTTTGTTTTGAATTTTATGAGTGTTAACATTTGAAACAATATAATTAATAGATAATATTAATAAATAATTTGAAACACAACTTAGAAATAATAAACTAAAACTATGTAAGTTGAAATGCCCAATGTGTTTTCAACTTACATTTTTTACTAAAAGATTAAAAAAAAAAAGCAAAAAGAAAGAAAAAAATCAAATAACAAAAAAATAAAATAATAAAATATCAAATACAAAAAAATCACAAAAAATACCAAAAATAGTAAAAAAAATCACCCTTTGGTGAAAACCATTTCTATGGCACCTTGGAGCAGTTACCATGATGAAAACTTGTTCACAAGCATCATGTTTGACAACAAAAAAATTAAAAAACACACAAAACTAAATCAAAATCATCAAGAGAAAAAATTGTCATCTTGGTGAAAATAATTTTTATAACACCTTGGGTAAGCATCATGATCAAAACATGTTCATAGGAACCATTTATGATAGTCCAAATCCCTCTTATCTATGAGTACACTACACAATTAGGGGCATTGAGTTTAGCCATACATCCACTTACTACATCCTTACCCATAGAACCTTATGCAGGCTACATATAGGATTACACCTTGATCAACGCTTTGAAATAATAAATAGAATGACAGTTATATCTACTATGAGGTAAAGGGACAAACTTATGTCACACATTTTAAAGGAAATGGCCAACACAAATAAAAACTTCCAACTTCAACCACATAAAAGTGGTCTTTATGTTCTGAATTTCAAAATGATGTAAACTAATGAAATGTAGAACTCTTGATGAAGTTTATACTTGTAAATTTTTTTAAAAGGTAAAAATTGGTTTGATATATTTTTTATAAGTTTAAGAGTAAAATTGAACTATTGAAAATTTTAGAAAAAGGTGAAGTTAATGGAACGTCACAAAAAAAATCCTACAATTTTTTCCCTATTTTTTTCTCCAAATAGGTAACTTCAATATCTAGTACATGAAAAAGAATCAATGGATGTATTTTTAGTAATAATGTTTTACACGTTCTGGAGAAAAGAGGCCTATGTAGGAGGTCTCCCTGAGCTGCTCCAAAAATCAACAAGAGAAGAGGCATGAACATAAGGTGTTTCCAAATACCCCGTGAAAAATTCCAAATATAGAAAAAGGATAGTGGAAGAACAAATGGGAAGAATCATCCTCATTGCACCCACAAAAAATTCAAACTGATGGACCCTAGAATCCCTGCTTCCAAAGATTATCCCAAGTCAAACATCTATTCCAAGCTTTAAGGTCCATAGGAAGCAATTACACTTAGCCAGGAGAACTTATTCCAAACATTTTTCCACCATGGAACTTCCAACCCACCATACTTTTAAGCAATCAACTCCTAATACCCACTTGCCATTGTGAATATTCCCTTAAGATCTGGACTCCAGGCCAAAATATCCTTATCCCGAAGAGACCTGCATCATATAGTCATTCAGTGTTAACAACTAAGACTATCGGCTCAACCAAATTCCATTATCATCAACATTATTGGTTCTTTCATTGACATTGTGCACTGACATCTTGAGGAATTTGTTGATGGTTGAAACTGTTTGAGAATCCATTATCTGATTCAATTGTGAGTCAATGTTGTCTTCACCTTTCTTGTCAACTACCTATGTATCTTAGCTGAAATTTGCATTACCTCCACCATCTAAACGTCCACATTCAACATAGTAATGTACCATTTGAGGTACAACAAATGTGGCTTGTGGAGATGGGAATGAAAAAGTTCCCTATTCTTCTTGGCAATGTAAATCAATACCCAGATTCATAACTCCCTCTACCAACCATGATAGTTGGCTAGGCTACAAGGGAAAACTGAGACCATCTTCCAATTTCTTACGCTAATTGTCTACCATGTCATGAGATAGTTGATCACCCACCACTTGTGCAATTGAATTAGTAGTACTTTGAGGTGTATGTGGTATACCTTCCTCTACCTATAATTTCATTGTACATTGCAATTCAGTATCTAAAAGAGTGGATAATAATGTGTGTGCCACTTCATTTGTTGAAACAACCAACCCTGATAAACTAAGGATGTTCTACACTACAAAAGAATCATCAACTACGCTAAATTGAAATGTGTCACTGGGATGTATGTCATCCATTAGTGCATCAGGATTGAGGGGCCATATCCCTGTCATTTTGATTCCTATTGTGATATTCAACATTGTGAACATTTATTTTAGTGATTTGTTGCCTAGTTATGCCAATTCTACCCTCTTGATTTTAATGTTTGGATACCTTACTTGTCATGTTGCTTATTTATATTTGAAGTATGATTTAAATGGTGAAAACATACTCACATCTAGGGTTGTAGTTTATGTGACGTACGTGTGGGAAATATAAGCAAATCAATACCCAATGTCCTTTCCTCTTAGATTGTTGTGACTATGACATGGCTTCCATGGTCATAAAAAATTAATAAGTGCTTGTTTATGGGTGACACACCTCTTGGAACTTATTGTCCAAAGTGGTGCAACCAATTAATAAAAAAGTTCTTTTGTCATCCATGCGTGTGGTTGGGTTGCCATGCATGCACTTGGTTCACAACCTGCAATATGATTTTTTTAGCTACTTCTACTCTTAAACAAGTAGAACCTTGGTATGCTTTTTCTAGCAAAATTGATACAACAGAGAATGGTTATCCATTATCGACTCTTAGGAATGATGTACAACACACTCCTACTACCTCTTTTGGCTAACACCATCATCGCACCATTTTTATTTACTTGAATAACAGTTTCAACATAATTCCATATTCATTGAGGACTATATGGATCTACATCATACGCCATGGACAATGTCTTATCAAAAATAAATACAACAATAGGTCTAAGGTTGAATGCCTCATCTTTGTTAAGGCCTTTAGTTGTTCACAAGGCAAGTTTTGGATGACACCTCTTAAAACCAGTCCACCGAGACTTCCCAAACAACCCATACTTAAAAGGGTTGGGTCTTGTTTAACAAATTTGGCTACCTTTGCCTTGAGATTAGTAATCTCAAGGTCATGGCCAACTACAACCATCTCTTTGCACCATTCCACAATAAGAGCTTCTTCATCTTTTGTCAAGACAATTGGAGGACCTTTCTTCAACATGGATGTAAGCCCACACAACTACTCGGTGAGTGTGGTTGCTGGGATTCTCCATGTTTTTGTTACAATCCTTGTTGATATATCATTATCCTCAACATCTTTAAGAACCCCAATCATGTCCTCTATCAACCACTCCCATTTTGATGTTGTATTTTGTGTTCTTGGAGGTGTAGTAACCTCCACTATTGCCACAATAAGTTGTGGACTTGTGCTTTCCACATGAACTAGAGGATCTTTATTTGGGGGGGTGTAACTCCTCTTTTATGTGGAGGCAACCTTGCTATGACTCTTTTTTTGGCAAGTCGGGTTCTCATTTGAGCTCCATTTTTCATCTATAATTAACAATAACAAATAGGAATGTTCACAAGAATCAAAACTAGTAAGGGAAACAAAAATAATTTTTCAATATTATTGGAAAACAATAAAACTTACACCATTTTCATAACCATTGACAATTCATTGTGTGTAAGATGACTTTGTAAGTTCACAGTGATGTTTGAACATAAGATTATTAAATGATTTCCCTTTACAAATTTTTTATTTCCAAATTTAGGTGTACATGTTGACAGTTTATATTCTATAAGATGTTTACATTTTACTTTTGTTGGTCTTTTTTACTATTATGTTAATTTCAAATTGACATTAGTAGTAAAAATGAAAACATCATATATGCATTTACAGTTTAGTGGGTAGAACATTTACATTGTATAAAATCGATAGAAATTTACAGAACAACATTTACATCCTATACAAGAGGTGACCCATTAACAGTTTAGTAAACATAGGCATTAACATTATATTAGAGGACCCCATCTATACATTTGTAGTACACTAACTACAACATTTTGATCTTCTAGATCATATAGAAATAAATAGTGGCTAACACATCCACACACAATGTCCACTTCCTTGCATTTATTGGCTATAACTGCAAACATTCATATGGCTACAACAAATAGGCATTCACATGCATAAATGATATAACCCCATCTATTCACTTACAACTCGATAAGATGAACATTTACATCATATACAATATATAGGTATTGACAAGCACTAACAATATAAATTAATACTCCAAATATGCACTAACAATTTATAACTTAAAACCTCATATGTGCACTTACAACAAACGTGGTAAAACATTTACATGGTATACACGAGATAGGCATTCCTAGAGATAAACACTATAACCAAAAACCCTATAGATTATGCACTTACAACACACTAGGTATAACAATTACATTGTATAAAACATATATGCATTGAGAGGCATAAATAATATAGTTAAAAACCCCATATATGCACTTACAACACAATAGGTAGAACATTTACATCGTATACACCAAATATGTATTCACATGCATAAACAATATAACTTCAAATCCTAAATATGGACTTACAATTCTATGGGTAGAACGTTTACATCTTATACACCAAAAATATATTCATAGGCACAAACAATAAAACTTAAAACCCCATATATGCACTTACAACAAATTGGGTAGAATTTTACATAGTATACAACATATATGCATTCCCAAGCATAAACAATATAACTTAAAACCCCATAGATATGCATTCCCATGCATAAACAATATAACATAAAACCCCATCTATGCACTTATAACACACTGGCTTAAGCAATAACAATGTAGAGAACACGTAGGCATGCAAAGTATATGTTAGACCAGTATAATACCCGAAAGAATACACAAATTGGTTGTTGTAGTCTTCTATTGCTACTTCGTCTTCTTATGTAGTTGCCTCTAGAAAAATATAGAAGACAATAAAAAATAGAGAGGAGAAAATTTATGAAATTGGCGAGAGATTCATATGAGAAAAATAAAAAGATTGAATGGATGTCATGCCTATTTGAATTGGTAATTTATTAATGATTTGTTGAATGCTTGTTTGGTATGAAGTCATAAAATTTTGTCCTCTTGTTTGGATTTTCAAATATGAATTTTACCATAAATTGCAGAGTTGATTGGTTTGGTTGAATGCTTGTATGTTGTGGATTGTTTCATTTATGTCTTCTTTTGATGGGATCATTGGTGGCCTTAAAGTTTGTTTGTGTTGGACGTAGGTGGGCATGCAGATGGAAGTGACCAGTAGGTGGACGATTGAGTTTGATTCGTGAGACATATGACCATTTTTTTTCATGTTAGAAGTGCATTTTGTTATTGGGAAACTAGGATATAAGATGTATCCGATATGATACAGTGACTTGACATATGAGTTTGTTTGATGTTGACGTGGTATTTACCTTTTGGAATGACTGAATGAAATGGGAAATCAAAGCATATGTGTTTGAGACTCTTAGTTTGTATTTTTTGTATTTTGGGGTGCAAATCTTAATGCAATGGTACATATCTGAGCACCATGGATTGTATTTGGGTTGTATGTGAAGCTTAATGAATATTCTCAAACTTGTAAGATTGTGATGATGTATTTCTTTTTTGGGATAAATATAAATGAATTATAAAACAAATATTATTTATACATTGATTAGCCATTATTTATTTGCTTGTTGGATAAAAATTGTATATTAATTGGTTAATAAGATGTTTCACTGTGAAACCCAATTAAATCAACTTATATCTCCACCAGGGCTTAAATTTGATGGTCCACCTTGCCCATCATGAATTTCTTTTTCTACGGTTTAGTCTTCATTATTGCCTTTTGCATGACAATTATTTTTTTTACTGCAAGTGAAATTTTATATAATAAGGCACTGATTGGCGAGGGACATGAATATTTTCAGCATAAGGCACATGCCTCCTCTTTGCCATAGAAGCACTTCCAATACCTAGGCAACCATCTCTTGGAATAGGTCGAAAAAGATGACAATTTTTTCATCTGCTGTCCATTCATCTCAAATTTAAAAAACCTCAAAGTCTATTATAAATTTGATTTATGATAGTATTAGCATAGAACTTGTAACATACTGATATTAAAATGAAACTAACAAATCATAATGCATTGGTGTGTTCTGCCTCATATGGGATACATCACCATTACAAATGTGAACAAAAAAATGACTTTTGAAACATTTTAAATTCTTCTTTGTTTGGCATCTTTCCAAATTTCATACACTCTACTCCATTCCACTACTGATACATCAATCGTTGTTAGAGACACTCTCATCAAAGCATCCAATATATCTAATGTTAGAGTTGTTCGTCAGATATTTTTTATTATGTTTTTCCTTAAAAATTCTCTTTCACATGCCACTGTACTTGCTAGAATAGTAAGGATTGTTTGCCATAGCTTTTTCATGTTTGGAAAACTTGTGTGTGAGTCTGTGACACAAAAAACCCTCCAAGCTTCCTTCATTGATAATCCCTTACAACTAAGATGAAGGGTATCAACAAATATATGCAAGTCTTGTTTACAAGCTTTAGCATGAAATAATGTTTCATTTTCTTCTCCCTCACATAAAGTATGTTGCATGTGTTGAAAACGATTATCAAGCCAACACTTTGAATTATCTTCTCTAGCACGAGCATCCTTTAAATAATAACAAGGACTAAACAACTTTATAGAGTTGAAAAGCACAAGATTAGTAAATCTTCCATTCAAACAATCTATAAGTGCTTGAACATATTCTTTTGCAAGTTGTTTACAACTCTCTAATGAACCATCAATGCAAGGTTTTAGTGATTGTTTTTGTGAATCAACATAATCACCATGTGCATGTGAAATTGACACAAACCGCAATTCATGCCTATGAACAATGCCCTCTTTATCAGTAATCTCTAAATAACCATATTTAGAGGCATCCAAGAATTTAGATAAGTAACAGTTACCATCAACAAATGTATTACTTCTCATAAACCACCTACTTAAAGTGTTTATAGTAATATCAATAGATGTCCCTAATGATGTAACATCAACATACTCTTCTTGAAATTTTCTATTCAACGTGTTCAACATAAGCATTATATCTGCAAGCATGTGTAAACAAAATTGAACTGAAAATATTCTTGCCTTATCATACCATGACTCTCTCTTTTCATTTTTCCATAAAGTCAATATAGGAGGCATCAATACAACAAGTCTTTCAATAACTTTTCCTCTTGAAAGCCATCTAACTCTATGAATTTGAAGAGCTTGAAGAGTTTCAAGTTGCATGACTCCCTGTAAAGAAACGAGTTTCTTATTTTTTCTAGTAGAATTTTGTACCCAAGAATACACCCTATTTGCTAATTTCTCAACAAATAACAATTCAAGAATTGTTTTGGAAGTATCTGATGTAGCTAAAGTTTCACAATGAGCAATGCAATGAACACCTACAAAATTAGGAACACCTTTTTTCATAAAAGAAACAAACCCATTTTCACTACCAACCATGGATGAAGCACCATCTATGGAAACAACTATTAAGCGTGTATTTGAAAGCCCCTTTTCTTCCTTTAAAACATTGATTGCATCATAAATTGTTTTTCCTTTTCCATCACAAACATTTATGAGCTTTAAAAATTGCGAAGTTGGCTGCCCCAACCCTTTTGAGTTTAAAAAAGTTGCATAGACCATAAGATGCTTTTCTAAACTGCGATCTGTACTTTCATCCAACATCAAAGAGAAAAAAGGACTATCCAACATTCTAGCAGTTTGTACCTCTTCAAGATACTTAGATATAGCAAAAAGAAATTGATTTGCAACCATCTGATTTGTGTATGGATTGTAGTCCTTATTCTTTGACATGTTTGGTAACTGCAATGTCATTTCAAGAGAGCAAAGTGATTCATATTTTGAAAGGGGTAAATCCTTTTGATCCATCCAAAAAACTAATTTCATAGATGTGATGACTCTTTCCTTGTTAATGTCATCAACATTTGCTATATGTTCTGTAATAGGTTTTGCTTTCTTTTCATTCTCACATGTCCATTTAGCTAGTGAAATCTTATGAATGTTTGAATTGGCATGAGTAGCTAATAAATCATGTTGTAAATTAGTGCAACCATTACCTGCTCCCCATGGTAACTTTTTTCCCTTCATATTGTACATTTCAACCACTTAAACTTCACTTTCCATTCCTCACGAAATTCTTGTTTTACTTTAAGTTATTTTTTTATTTTTATTTTTTTTATGTATTGTTTTTTCTTGTTTGATATTCATCAGCATACTCTTTAGTGTACCATAAAATATCTAAGTCTTCATTTAAATCAAAATTATGATCTTCATTGGGTGTTACAACTTCAGATGTACTTGACCATGGAAAAAAATGCTTGATAAAAGGCTGTTTTTTTCTTTTTCTTTGAGGCATTTTCAAATTGTAATCCCTACATATTTTAAAAATAAGAAAGATTTAGATATTTTGTTCAAATTCATTTAAATTTATAACAAATGAACCATAATTTTTTTTTTAATATAAATTAACAACTATATAGAGAACATGGTGTTGTAGAGGGGGTTGTGGTTGTATTAGAAAGAAAGGAAAAAAAAAAAGAAAAAGAAAGAAAGAATATTATTAAATGTGATCCAAAATGTTCCATAAAAAACAATCTACAATGTTTAATTTAAGAAATAAAATGAAAATCTTCTTACTCTTCTTACTTCTTACTGTGCAAATCTTCTTTCTTTTTTATTGTAAGTTGTAAGTGTGCAAAAAAATCTATTAAAGAAACTCAAAAATATTTAGAATCTTTAATTTTTTTTTAAAATTTGAGATTTGTTTTTTCAAAGTTTACATTTTAAAAAAAAGTTTCTGTTCTTTTATTAAAACATAGAAAAAATTTATTATACGATTTCTAAAATAAATTACATGTATTAACATACG